>JBBPOE010000253.1:0-35937 GCA_038091295.1 Tylopilus felleus | reverse complement strand
TGAAAGTTGTCGTCACTGCTAACCACTCCTGTTTTCCGCACATCATCTCCGTGCCTTGTGAACCAGAGGCAGGTGCCCAGTCCTCACGCCACGAAACTCGTTGCCCATAACCCCATTAAACGGTAGAAAAGAGCTCAGTCGACGTTCTTCTGGGTTATATTTCCACTCTTTCGCAGTCAGCGTCATGTCCCCGGTGAGTGCAACGGTCCAGCGTTGTCAGTAGAATTTACTCAGGAACCCCCTGGCAGGTGAGAATCCCTTCGCGAGAAGAGTATCTTCTCTTGGCCAAGGTTGCTGAAGAGGCAGAACGCTATGAAGGTACTGTCTCTTGACTCATCTTTTTAAGACGGACAGTTTGTGGGTCGCTCATATTACTGCGATTCAGACCTTGTGGCGCAAATGAAAGGTCTGATTCAGACCTACGGCGCCTTGACTATCGAAGAACGCAACCTCCTCTCTGTCGCCTACAAGAACATCACGAATGCACTTCGCAGTAGTTGGAGGATTATCGATTCCCTCGAGAAGCTGGAGTCAAGCCGAATGACGGGACGACATTCCAAACACCAGGTGCAGCTAATTAGCCATCAACGTAGTCGTGTCGAGCATGAACTAGCCGAAGTCTGCAAAGACATCGTGAAGCTGCTCGATGACTATTTATTGTCAACAGCGGAACCCGGAGAAGAGACCGTATTTTACTACAAAATGTGAGAGAGACCGCGGAATACTCAGCTTCGAGTCTATCCTCACTGCATTTGTTCGTACAGGAAGGGCGACTACTTTCGTTATTTGGCCGAGTTCGCGCAGCAAAGTGACAGAAGCCACTACTCAGACCTTTCTCTCGCTGCGTACAAGTATGCGTACAAGCATGCTTTGGCTAAGCTCGAGCCTACCCACCCCACGAGACTGGGCTTAGCCTTGAACTTTGCGGTGTATTATCACGACGTTCGCAAAAGCCCCGAGCGTGCGTGTCATCTAGGGAAGCATGCATTTGACGAGGCGGTCGCTTGCTTGAACGACTCCTCGTCGGTTCAAGTCATGCGAGACTCGATGATGATTCTACAGCTGTTACGGGATGATTTGGTGATATGGTCTGGAGAGATGCAAAGAGGTGAGCCTTTTGTTGATTTGCCTTTTCGACTTCTGACACAATCTCAATCATGGAGCTGAACACGCTGTAGGCGGGTAGATCAGGGCCCCTTTTCATCCTTTCAGTGTTCTGTGATCATCTTTGTCATACTCCTGGTGCTGTTCTGTACACGCTATTTAACATGGTCGTCTTGTATGAATACCATGACTGACAGGGAGCGGCGGGAACTACTTGCCACACTGAGAAGCCCTAGGGCTGCTGGCTCTGGGCAAAGGTAGCGGCTACCAGGAGTGGGAAAACCAATGTTGCGTCAGCGAAGACCTAAGACGGATGCATCAGTGTCAGGGCAAGGGGAACTTTAGCGGGGGTAGTACTTTAACTGATTCCGCATTCGCGCGAATTTTCCCCCATGAGACTGCTTCATCAGGCCGAGCCCCAGAATCGGATCCGTCAAATTCTTGTCCCGTATTCTACAGCGAGGGATCAGCAAGTGTCAGGAACAGCGAGGGCAAGTTCTAACGATGAAGACCGAATAGTCGGCTCCGTTCCTCTGCAAAGGGGTCAGCAATCGTCATACAATTCAAGACGAAACTTCTTACGATTAACATGGCATTTGCGATCTGGTGTTTACAGACTCCACCGCCGAGGATGATCATTCCCGCTTTTTTGGATTTACGAGATAGTTCATTAAGGGCGCGGATATCACCCACGATATCGACAATCAGTCCCGGAGATCGGAAGGAATGAAAGTAAATCATGTCCCCTATTGAACCGTCGGTAAGAGCTGGGCAGAAAACCGGAATGTCGTTCTGGAAGTAATGTTGATCAGCTACGTTCGGAGAAGGCCAGGCAAGCTCGTCCAAGTATATTGTATTCACTTTATAAGCCCAGTAATACACAGATTCTTCGTTGTTTATCTCCTTTCCCAGCCGGCGAATGAAAGAGCTTGGTGTCCATACTTGACCAGAAGCTTTCTGCTCCTCCAACATGACGTCGAGAATGGGGATGAACCAATCCTCGAATTTGCAGTAGTTGTCGTTTGGTATGACGAGGTTCCCGACGCGGTTTAGCCCTCTTTTTCGAAGATCTGTGCCATCCATATTGAAATCAGCGAGGTATGTTTTGCCGAGGCACTTGATGAAATCCTCCTCGATCCCCCCCGCGGTCGTCACGATCGCTGAGACATGCTTGTGCTTCACAAGGTAGAGTATGATCTCACGTAAACCGGAGGAGATAAGGTTTGAAGTATAACCAAGGAAGATATTGCAGCGCGTTTGGGCTCTTACTTGGGGATCTGTGTACTCATCGGATTCGTCTGGCGAGACAGGTTCGTCTGAGAGGCGCCAATTTCGCTAAGACGGCTACAGTAAGTGTTGAACTATATGCAGAAAGTACATGCGCACCATGCGATTGACGACATCGATAGCTTTTCCTAAGCTGGTAGCTTGAAATCCGATCGTCTCGTAACTGCCGAGAAGATCCTGGAGCGACACAGACTTGTCAAAGTCTGGCCCTTGCACTGAAACCGCATTTTCTGGAAGAGGTTCTGATCGTTTGAGTACTGCGGCTGCAGCCCCTGCAGGAATCTGGGAGTCCATATAGACAGCGATCTAATGATGAGTAGTACGTTTTATGCCGTCGCGGCAAGTTCCGTCGACGGTTACCGTGACTGCGGCAAATGCTTGCGAGTTGACGCATCAAGGCTAGTTGTACACCGACCCGCGCCTGCTCACCGGCAACCTTTGACTCTCGCCGAAACACTGACCGGGACATTCTAGAAACAGGATGGATCACGAAAGACCTGCTCTCGACGCGCAGCCCGTTGAAACTTTGGGTCTGCAAAAGGACGAACCTATACCAGTCGCCCCCATTCAAATCCCCCTTGATCAACAGTCACAGCTCACTCCTTTCCAAACACCACTGCAGGAGAATATCGGTCACGAAGGCATCTTGGAAAACTCGCAAGGCGGTTTTGAGCCGACCAATTTCCCACAAACCAGTTCGACAGACTCGCAACCTGTCGCGAACGAAGTCGATCCCATAGACGTGCCAACTGAAGGTCCAACGGCCGACATCCCATCTCCCCTCCCTCCAAAGCCAGAGCCTCCAGTCCCCTCTGAAGAGTCACCCCATGCGAGTGGATCACCTATACCTGTCGCACCTACCCAAGTCGGGCAGTCCAATGGCCACGGCTCGCCGTGGCCGCAGACGCCCCCTAGTAATGCTTCCTCTCATCCAGCTCATAAGCGCTCATTGACAATGTCCACGGGACACACTGTCTCGGTTGTTCTTATATCGTCCGCATTGGAAACGATATCAAACTCTAAGGAGGCAAAGCGCTCCCTTCCGCTCCGCGAAAGCGCACAGAATGCTCTGGAAATGATTAGAGCAGGAAAAGGAGGTGACAGACCACGGGAAATCTTCGAGCCTCTTCGACTTGCCTGCGAGACCAGAAACGAAAAGCTCATGATAGCCAGCTTGGACTGCATCTCCAAGTTGATCTCGTACTCCTTTTTTGCAGAGGAAACTTCTGCTCCCTTACTTCCCTCCCCTCCCCCTTCCCCTACATTACAGGGTCGACAGTCCATGTCCAGTTCGCAGTCGAACATCCCCCAGCCATCGCTTGTTGATCTGGTGGTTCACACCATAACCGCGTGTCATATCGAAACAACGCCGGAAACAGTCTCCCTACAGGTGGTCAAAGCTCTTCTCGCTCTCATCTTGTCTCCCACAATCCATGTTCATCATTCCTCCCTGCTGAAGGCTGTGCGGACAGTATACAATGTATTCCTGTTGAGCATGGACCCAGTGAATCAGATGGTTGCTCAGGGTGGGCTGACGCAAATGGTACACCACGTCTTTGCGCGTTGTAGATCTGGAAATGGAAAACCCGCGGACGAAGGGGTGACTTCCAGGTCTTCCGTTAGTTCTGAGACGCTAGCATTGCCAGCCCATCATCATATAGCCTCGAAGACCGAAAGTCGACGCTCGTCACTAATTTCAGGGCAACTTTCATCAGACTCAACACATACGAGGAACACCAAGACCGAAAACGCAGATGAAGACAACATTTCTGTTTCCCCCGAAGAGGGCTCTGCCCACCTGCCAGCGAGGCCAGCGGCATCGTCTCCGGCATCGGATGGTCAAAGTCATAACGAAAGGTAAGCAACTTTCACAAAAGCATCCCAAAGCTTGCTGACCTGTCCTGGTGTTAGTTCAGTACGTTTGTCCTTGGATGTTCACACAGAGAGCATATATGCGCACGCAGAGCTCTCCACTCAGGACCTGTTCATCAAGGACGCGTTTTTAGTCTTCCGAGCTCTGTGCAAACTGACAATGAAGCCTCTGAACACTGAGAGGTTCGTATGCACTACAATCGTTCTCCAGTTAATCTCAACTAAATTTTCAGCGAGCGCGACTTAAAGTCACATGCAATGCGGTCGAAGCTTCTCTCCCTTCACCTAGTGTTGACGGTTTTGCACTCGCACATGAGTCTCTTCGTTGATCCTTCGGCGGTCATCTATTCGAGTTCTTCGCATGAGGCAACGACCTTCATACAAGCGATCAATCAATATCTTTGTTTGACCTTGAGTCGAAATGCTGTCAGCCCTGTTCCGCAGGTGTTCGATGTCAGTGTGGAGATTTTTTGGCGTGTGATGTCTGGTATGCGGACCAAGCTCAAGGTATGCGTCCTCGTGTTCCGCCATTTCATTCAATTGACATTTCGCGCGATACCAGAAAGAGATCGAAGTGTTATTGCACGAAATTTTTATTCCCATTCTCGAAATGCGGACATCGACTCTCAAGCAGAAGGCTGTCATTCTTGCAATGGTATTTAAACTTTGCCAGGATCCACAAGCATTGGTGGAGCTGTACCTCAACTATGATTGTGATAGCGAGGCCGCGGATAATATATATGAGCAGTAAGTCAAGTCGATGATGCGCTACAACTGCCTCTAACTGAGCAACCCGCCCAGTCTGATGAATATCATTTCCAAAGTTGCGACTTTGCCATATAGCACACCGCAGTCCAAGAACGCTGAACCCGCTAGCCCGTCTGTCAATCCGCAGAGCAAGGTGCATGCCTCGTCATCGTACTCTTCTGGTTTGATATCTGTCCCGGGCACGATTGATACGTCCACCATTGGCCTTTCGGAAGGTCAACTGCGGAGACAGGGTATAGAGTGTCTCGTCTCTGTGCTTAGGTCGCTAGTGACTTGGGGAACAACTTCGGGCAAAACGCCGGCGGATCACGGTGGCGACCCTGGAACTCGCAGTCAAACTGGAGAAGAGACAGGCCATGATTCTATGACTCCAGATTCGTCCCTCGACAGGTTGGCAACCTCAACTGGCAGTGTTGAGGTTCTGCGACAATCGACACTGGACGTTGTGGATGATCCAACAAGGTTCGAGAATGCGAAGCAGAAGAAGACGACTTTGCTCGAAGGTATCAAGAAGTTCAATTTCAAGCCGAAGCGGGCAAGTGATATCACTCGACAAGGATAAGGTTGTTACTGATGTCGAAATGCACAGGGTATCCAATTCCTCTTGGAAGCCGGTTTCATCCCCAGTTCCTCGCCGCAAGATATTGCAAGCTTCCTTCTCACTACCGATGGTTTGAGTAAAGCTATGATAGGAGAGTACCTGGGTGAGGGGTACGTGTCAGATGCATTTGTATCTGGTACTTCTCTGATCTTTGTGTTGCAGTGACGATGTCAACGTAGCTACCATGCATGCATTCGTTGACCTTCTCGACTTCCGAAATTCGAAGTTCATCGATGCGCTGCGGCTTTTTCTACAAGCTTTCCGCCTTCCTGGAGAAGCTCAGAAGATTGATCGCTTCATGCTCAAATTCGCTGAACGGTACATTGCGGGGAACGCGCAAACTCCCTTTAAGAATGCAGGTTAGTGTGCCCAGGATTCCCATTGACCGGATCTGATACCAATCTTTGAGAATAGATACCGCTTATGTGCTCGCATACTCTACGATTTTGCTCAACACCGATGCTCATAACCCTCAGATCAAGATTCGCATGACCAAGTCAGACTTCATTCGAAACAATCGGGGAATCAACGATGGCGAGGATCTCCCGGAGGATTTACTGTCCAGCATCTTTGACGAGATTCAACACAACGAAATCCGAATGAAGGACGAGATAGATGCCGGTGTTAGCCTTCCAACCACAGGGCCTGGTCTTGCTAATGTCCTTGCCGGCGTTGGCAGGGATCTTCAGAAGGAAGCATACATGCTTCAATCCAGTAGCATAGCTAATAAAACAGAGGTTCGTTGGTTCACCAACCGTGGTCATTGCTACCATTGCTTACACCTTATATCTAGGCTCTCTTCAGAACGCTGATGCGCTCTCAGCATCGATCCCGTGCGGGAGAACAGTTTTTTAGCGCCTCCCACTTCGTCCATGTGCGACCAATGTTCGAGGTTGCTTGGATACCGTTTCTTGCGGGGTTATCAGGCCCTCTCCAAAACGCTGACGATTTGGAGGTCGTTGATTTGTGTCTCGACGGATTCAAGAACGCGATCCGTATCGTTTGTTTCTTTGACTTGGAGCTAGAGCGCAACGCCTTCGTAACAACCTTGGGAAAATTCACTTTCCTCAATAACCTGGGAGAGATGAAGGCGAAGAACATGGAGGCCATCAAGGCCCTTTTGGATGTCGCCGTGAGCGAGGGCAATAACCTGAAAGGATCCTGGCGCGAAGTTTTGACATGTGTTAGTCAACTGGAACACATGCAACTCATAAGCAGTGGTCTTGAAGTACCCGATTCCGGAAAGAAAGGGTCAGGCTCTCTTGATGGAAAGACGTATGGATGCTGAATTGTATTCCTAGCCGCCCGAAGAAACTACCGAACGAAGATCTTGCGAACGAAAGTCGATCGACTCATATTACCGTGGCGGCGGATATGGTGTTCTCTCTTAGTCACCATCTTTCTGGAGTAGGTCCTCCCTTCCTGAAGTTTAAAAGTATTAAAGTTATCACAGACTGCAATTGTCGACTTTGTCCGTGCGCTCTGCGACGTTTCTGGGGAAGAAATCCAATCTTCGGGCCTCTCACAACATCCGCGCCTCTTCAGTCTTCAGAAGCTGGTCGAAATCTCTTACTACAATATGAATCGTATTCGACTAGAGTGGTCCAATCTTTGGGACATTTTGGGCGAACACTTTAATCAAGTATGTCTCGTTTTACCTGTTGTTGATTACCACTCATCGATTCGCAGGTTTGCTGTCACAGCAATCCTCACGTCGGATTTTTCGCCTTAGACTCTCTACGTCAGCTATCTATGCGTTTCCTTGAAAAGGAAGAACTGCCACATTTCAAGTTTCAAATGGACTTTCTCAAGCCTTTTGAATACACTATGATTCATAATGCCAATCCAGATATCCGTGATATGGTAAGGCTTTTCGGTCATCCTTGAGTGGTAGTGGTTCCACCACGTTTGTTGGCAGGTCCTGCAGTGCCTTCAGCAAATGATACAAGCGCGAGTTCAGAACATGCGATCGGGATGGCGAACCATGTTTGGCGTTTTTTCCGCTGCTTCTAAAGTGCTTACAGGTATAACTTCCTTGAGCTATGCATCTCTCTTGGATTGATCTCTTCCAAGAACGAATTGCCAACTCCGCGTTCGAAATAGTGAGCCGGCTGAACAAAGATCATTTTGCTGCAATCGTTCGCCACGGTTCCTTTGCAGACTTGACTGTCTGCATTACAGAATTTTGCAAAGTGAGCAAGTATCAGAAGCTCAGCCTGCTTGCTATCGCGATGCTTCGTGGTGTCGTCCCAGTCATGCTGAACTCTCCGGAGTGCGCTCTTGGCCCCGAAGGTCAGTCACCTAGTGAAGATGGAATGATACGGTTCTGGTTCCCCGTATTGTTTGGTTTCTACGATATCATAATGAATGGTGAAGATTTGGAAGTACGGCGATTGTGAGATTTTTGACTTCAATTCTCTAATCCGTCTCGGATTAAATTCTCACTCCGCAGGGCGTTGGATTCACTGTTTATGACGTTGAAGACTCATGGGGAGTCCTTCCCTGTTGAATTCTGGGACACTATCTGCCAAGAGCTTCTCTTCCCTATATTTGCTGTTCTCAAGTCCAGCCAAGACTTATCACGGTTCAGCACGCAAGAGGATATGAGTGTTTGGCTATCGACAACCATGATCCAAGCCCTCCGTGATCTTGTTGATCTTTATACGTTCTACTATGATATTCTGGAGCGTTTCCTTGATGGCTTGATGGATCTATTGTGCATTTGCATCTGTCAAGGTAAGTCCACGACGCCTCCATGAATCTCTATTCTGATGGCAGCAACAGAAAATGATACACTTGCGCGCATTGGAACATCGTGTCTGCAACAATTTTTGGAGAACAACGCGACGAAGCTAAGCACAACACGATGGGAGCGTGTGGCGTCCACCTTTGTCAAACTTTTCCGAACGACCACACCCCATCAACTGTTTGATGAGAATTTACGAGTGGAGATTGACTCTAATGCCGTCGATTTAGATGCTTCTGGTAAGCCGCCTTCTGGACATTGGATCGATGCACGCTGACAGTAGGAAGATTCTGACGCTACCGCGCAAGCGATTTTGCCTGCCCCTCTTTCTCCCACCAGTGAACGCTCGTTGAGTGAGGCGAAACCATCACTTAGCAGCCGTCGTCGTATCTTCAAGCAAATCATCGTCAAATGTGTTCTCCAGCTGCTTCTGATAGAGACGACAAATGACCTCCTCCGCAATGATGCCGTTTATCAAAAAATGCCTCCTGATCAGCTACTCAGACTTATGGGTGTACTGGATCATAGCTATCAATTCGCACGCATGTTCAACGACGACAAGGAACTTCGTACCGGGTTGTGGAAAGTTGGTGAGCTTGCTTTTAATTTGACGTGTTTCAAACCAAGCTAAGATCCGCCGAGGCTTTATGAAGCACTTGCCTAATCTCCTGAAGCAAGAATCCAGTAGTGCATCAACCTTGGTGCATGTGCTGCTTAGAATGTATTTCGATGAACGGGCGGAGCATCAGTCAACGAGACCCCAAATAGCTGAAAGATTCCTGCCGTAAGCCCAGTCATTTTATTGGTGCAACTGAGAGCGACGGAACAATGCAGGCTTGGTTTAAACGTCTTGTCGGATTATACCAAGTTGCGGGCTGATACGCAAGCCAAGAACATTGCTGCTTGGACACCTGTCGTGACCGAAATTCTCGATGGTTTTTGTCGTTTCGACGATAAAACAGTAAGTCCTGCATCAATTCACAGCCTACAAGTTGTTGATCGAGGGGGGTAGTTCGTTAAATACTTGCCCGTCATCTACTCTCTGTGCACAGGTCTCCTCGCACGTGACATTGCCCCTGAGATAAGGCTCGGACTGAAGAGATATTTCGAGCGAGTCGGGTATACTTATGGAGTCATGGAGTCATCATAAGATCATTGCTGTTGTTAACTTGTGTCATCACTCCATCTCCGCTTTGTTTCTCTTGCATATTCCATCCAATTACCAGCTGCAATAGATGGTGTAATACAATGAAATGGAGAAGTGCAGGTACTAAAATCCTGTATATCCACTCTGAAAGCCAGCATTCGGTTGCATTCCCCAACTGGGTTGCGGAGCCCACCCTGTTGGTTGAGCTAGTACTAAAAGTCAACAAGTCTCAAAAAATGTGGACAGCACTACTCACGATTGACACGAAGAGCATCATATTTATCTGTTTGGAATCTTGAGACAGAGCAAGTGGCAGAATGAACCATACTCACCCGCCTGCTGGGGTACAGAATGTTCATTACCCGATGCGAATGTTCCGGATTTCATCTGCGCAAAGACATTGGCAGGAGATGTATTTGGATGTGAACTGTTGCTCGACGGTGCTGGTGATGGAGCGGATACGATGTTGTTAAATGGGGATTGCCCAAATGGCGAAAACCCGGTCGGATCTGCGACAATGTTAATTATCAAAAGGAATATCGCAACTATACGCACTGGTCTGAACTGGTGTCGCTGCTGCGCTGGAGAAAGTAGATGTTGGTGTGAAGCCAGCAAACGGCCCACCACTAATACCAGTAGGCTGAGTCAAAATAGGACCAGGATGGAATCCAGTAGGTTGTGGAATGGTTGTCTGGGTGTTACCAGGGAACCCGGTAAATTGGGACTGCAGGAAATGTGGTTGCGCGAGCTGGGGTTGGGGCTGGAAAGGTGATAAAGGAGGGCGTGTTGGCACAAAGCTGTTGAACCCAGTTTGAGTAGGTATCAGAGGGTGTAATAGGCCCTGATTGGCGGGCACTGGCGCATAGGGACCGCGTGGACCATTCTGTTGTGGAAGGGGAAGCACCCCAGACTGTTGATTCTGAAGATGCTGCCCGATCGGGGTGGGGGACGACCCCAAACCAAGCCCATTGTTGTAACTCGGTGGCGGAGAAATGACCAGCGGAGAGACTACAGGAGGCATGGATGTTGAGGGAGGGATTGGAGGAGGAGGAACGGTCCGTTTTGTCTTGAGTTCGCTAAGACGTGCCAGTTGATCGAATATATCAACTTCCGTAGTCTTCGCAAGTGAATTTGCGCCAGTTGTTGCGCCTTCTTGGGGCGGAGCTGCGGGGGCGGGGGGAGGCGTTGTAGTTGCTTGAGACGCCGGGGGTGCAGTCGCCGGAGGTACACTGGTCGGCGGGGCAGAATTAGAAGCCGGAGGCTTGGAACCTGGTCTGTTCGTCCATGCATCATCATCAAAGCCAGAGATTGTAGCCATGGCGGAACTGGAGCGTTGTGGAAGCTGTACGGGAGATGCTGTAGCTGGGCTGCTCGTGCGAACGAGTGGGGAGCCGGAACGCTTGATTTGCTCGGATGCAGTCCCAATGGCGTCCAAACCAACAATAGATGGTGGTCCGCTTTTGCTGGGCTGAGGTCTACCGCGCCGTTGTGTGTTATTTTTCAAGATGCCGCCTGGTCCTGCGAAGAGATTCGGAGCTGGGCTAACGGACTTCTTCGCGTTTTCCTCCTCTTGCAATCGTCTTGCGAGCTCTTCATCACTAGCAAGATGATCCGGTGGCAGAGGTTTGGGATTAGCATTCTTCTGCTGGATGACTTTGTTTACACGAATAATATCACCCTCCCGGAGGCCAAGCGAACGCATGGTAGATTCCGTGATATCGGGGAGCAGGCTCTCGTCGATTTTGTCTCTCTCAAACGAGCGCGCATACCGTGTACAGTCGTCAACGTCACAACCAGCGGACAAGAAGAAGTCGAACCAGTCAGTTTGAGGACCTTTTTTCTGCGGCGGAACAGGTTCGCGCTTTTTAGCTCCGGTCGGGGGTTTAAGCGCTAGGGGCCGATCGTCGTCGTTGGAAGCTCGCGAAGCTGTACCTGATGAACTGGATGACCTCTTCTTCATCAGACGCTCGACGTATCGCACGTCATCAACGGACATCTTCTCGGACGGTACCTCGATGACAACACCGTTGACTTTGTGTAATCTGAGCTTCCCGTTATTAAACCCAAGGAACGCAGCTTCAACACGGAACTGCCCGCTCCGGTCATGCCAGAATCTTGTCGAGTCCGGCGGAGGTGCGTCTGGTCAGGTGAGCTAGGTAAAATCGTTACACCGGGACGAAAACTTACTCTTGTTTTCGCTGGACGTGCGTGTAGATGCAGAGTCGTTCGATGGATTGCTCGCCGAAGGCCGCGAGCGACTGGAAACCATAGTCAGAGGTGGCCTGAGACGAGAATAAGCCATCGTACGCGGAAGTACTCTCGCTCTCGGCTTTCTGCTTTGCACGCTTCGCAGCTTCCTGCCGTTGCTTCCTCACAGCCTCAGCCTGTTCCTTTTGCTTCCTTTGTGCCTCCGCGGCAGCCTTAGCGCGCTCTTGTTCAGCCTTCTTCCGTTCCAGCTCAGCAAGCTCTCGAGCTTCACGCTCCCTTTGTGCCTGACTACTGCTGTCTCCAGGCCCAGTGGGAATCGAGGAACCTACGGACTGCATAACGGTTGGAAAGAATCATTTAACTGTGTGACGACGCCTACCTCGAGGTAAGATGCAGGCACGACCCCTTCGTCACCTTGCGCATTCCTACACTTCCACCACTCTTCTCCCTCCTTCTCAATGATGTGTAACCGCTCCCCTTCCTGAACTGAAAGCTCGTCAGGACCGGTACCCTCGAAGTCGTATAATGCGACTGCGAGTTCGCCCTGTTCATCGCCAGTTGAGCCTGCACCCCCATCCTCTGCTTCATCGTCCTCCGACGGCGGTCTGGGAGGAATTATTTCGGGAGATTCTTCCGTGAACCTCACAGATGCCCCGTTCTTCTTCGAAGGGCTGCTGCTCTCAACAGGACGAGGTGGTGGGGTAACTGTTGACCGATGAGCAGGCAATTCCGCCTTCGCAGCTTCCGACGAGGCCTTGGCGTTTGAGATTGCCAACTTTCTCGAGTCATCTAGCTTGGTCAGAATCGCTTCTGCTACCTCCTCCTTGCCGACATTGAAATGCAACTTCGTTGGATTACGGCCTCCCATATCGATGAGAACGTGCTTGTGTCTCTCAATTGTGAAATCCTCGACATCAGTAGTGTCCCACTTTTCCACAGGTGTCTAGAAAAGATGTAAACAGACAGTCATTGTACTACAATGAACTCGGGCATACCTTGTCCGATTCACTCGCGAAAAAGAGTGACCCATTCCCAATACCAAGAGTACCCTTCTTCTTCTTACCCTTCTTGTCCACTTCAGAGACGGCCCATGTCTTGATGTTGTCGGCTTGTGCTTTGACAGAAGTCTGAGCGACACGATCCGCTGGGTCCACGTATGTACTGACGGGGCGCGCTGGGGGTTTGGGCTGCAACACCAGCTGAGGATCAATCATCATTCAAAGAATCGAACTAACCGATGGAGGAACAAGTAGGGGACGAGGGGCCTGTTCTGGCTCTGGCTCTGGCTCTGGCTCTGGCTCTGGTTCCGGTTCTGGGACTTGTTCCACTCCGCTAGACTTTGACAGAGATGAGATGAGTGAACGTTTGCTGACAAAAGGTGAAAGCGTACCTCTTCGATGTAGTTCCCTGGGACAAAGCCGGCTCTACCACCTTTCTGACTTTGAACTAGGATCCACTCTTCTTCACGATCAAAGACCAGGAGGATTTCATCCTCCCTGATAGAGAGCTCTCCAGGTGCCGCCGCATCATAGTCGTATAGTACCTTCGCGATAGAAGTATGTTCCGCCTGCAGAACCAATCCGTGTAACTACTATGTTGCGAAAGGCAAAGAGGGAGACGCACCTGTTCCACGTACGCCGCGGGGATTAGCCCAGCAGGGCTGTCTGCGTCCTGTGAGTCACCTTTGATCTTCACTTTCCACCAGCTAATTGATGCATATTTCGTTAGAGTGAGAAAGGCGCGCAAGACTGGACTCAACTCGTCGTCGGTCTTCTCAAGGAGAAAAACGATCTGATTCTCCTTGATGGCAATTTCATCTTCGGATTGGGGTTCATAGTCATAAGAAGCCTTGAGGACTGCAAGGTACTCCTCGCCTGACTGGGCCATCGACACTCAACAGGGCTAGCTCAATGTCGTAGTAACGTGGGATCACGGGAGTAAGATGGTGGTTCGAAATTGATACGACGCTGGAGCTGGAAGGCAAGTTGATGGTAGTGACTTCGCGCTCAGCTGATCGTACAAAAAGCAAACCAAGTGCAACAAGGTGGTGTACGTCAAGTTGCATCCGCCTCAACGGCAGCCTATCGCTCCCTTGCACGTGACCTCTCTCAAAACATACAAAGTTACAGCGACGTGTACGACATTCAGATTACAGCGGGCGCCGGTTGTCACCAATCCATTCCGTCTCTCCTCGCGGAGTGCCGCACGCGGAGCACGCTAGGTGGTTCGGTTCGTTGGTGCTGGTGACCAGGGGGTTGGCTCTCTGTCTCGAAAGAAAGAGAACAACGCTCACAGTGTACAGACCATGCAATTCCACTCGACCTCGCATTTTGCTTTTGTTGCCTCTGAGTCCATGACAGTAGCAGTGCGGGAGGGGGCGAAATTGAGTGTTGACGGCGATGTTTTCCGTTTCTTCCTTGGTCGTGTAGAGGATTCGGCACCTAGTGATGTCTTGACCTGACCAAACCCACCCACTGCAGAGTCACGAGGGCCCTCCGTAATACAGACACCACTCTGTCCGGAATTGCCGACACACGGTAATAAGAAATCCTGTGCAGAATCAATCATCGTGGCTCTGAGCGCGTCCAAATCTTTCTCTTCCACTACTTCTAGCAGAGTGCGATGACGATCGTAATCTGTCTCAGAGTCTTGCTTCTCGTCTTCTGTGTCTGAGACATCTTCGACGAGTGGTGATATAGTAAGATTTGAAGTAGACGCCACCTTGCCTTGGAGAGCTTGCATTCGTCGTTCCGCAGCTAGTGCACGTTCTTCCCTTGCTCGTTTACTGAATAGTGCCATGACTGTCGAGAAACGTTCGGAGAATTTCGTACCAACCTTCCGACCTTCTTCCGGAAGCCAATACCATGCGCTTTACTTTCCCCTTCCAGGTCTTCGTTCAAAGCTTGGCCCATGGAGTTGAATGCGTCCGAGTTCACTCTGGTTCCTGCTTTGCGCCTCATAGTGGTCTGCAGGTTCTTGGCCCTGCCCCGGCGGTGCGAGATAGGCCGCGCTCTAGAATGAGCACCACCACACTGGTGTATTCAGTCAAGGAAAACAAGACTGAGAGAACAGAACACTACCATGTATTGGGGGAGCTCGCCCATCTCGATGCCCTGCCCCGCAATTTTAGCAGAGTCAGCTAGTCTGATGCCAGATGACCAGTAACCTGGGACGCGGTGGAGAAAGTTGGTCAAGGTTCTGTAAGCGCAATTAGCAGGAGCACTGTACCGTCCCCGTAGTACCCCCGGGTTTGATGGGCACGTACTTCCTGTTGAAGCTGACGCCAGAGAGCTTGGAATGCTGGTCCATGGTCCATGTGCTACGAAGTCATTGCATGTGAGTCCCCTGTTACTACAGTATGATCTTTTGCCAACCTTAATGTGGGCCAACTAGCCGTAGAAGATCAGCAAAGGGATGCATTCCAAGAAACCAAGTTCGTTATGGGATACCTCATGACAAAGTGTACTCATCAACCAGTGTGTAGAGAGCAATGATCCCGTAGATGATCGTAGTACGAGTTCTTAAAATCAGTGATTCATGGGCTATTACACCGGAGGACAAAGAAGTGCAGTTACCTATAGTCTCACCATGATTCCAGTTGCGTCCTGCAAAGACTCTGTTATACCCGTACTGCCAGTGGAGTCTGGGTCAGACCACCTAACCAGAGCTCGTCATCATTTCAGAATTGATAGACCGCACCTCTTCAAGGCTATTCACAACAAATCCATGTGCTTTCATGATTGGTTTCACCTGAGCAGCGAGGGCCCGAAGAAGTTGGCGGGCAGCCTCCTGGACTGTGGGGTCGTTCATCGGCAGAACGGAAATGAAATTCACATGAGGGTTTGGATTAGGCTCGCGTTCGTTGATACGTAGATGGACCATTGAGTGGCGTCGTGGATGTCAACGTTCAAGGAAAGCTTGACACACTTCGGTTAGAAGTAAATACAATGATATATGTAAGTAGTCTAAAGTACAGAGAACATGGCCGGCTACAGCACTACGCATCAACTTATTGCAATACTTGTGCTTGCCCCGGGAGTGATCCCATTACGTGCAGAGCTAGGTGCCAGAGCACTCGCCAGCAACTCTCGACAGTTCCTCAGACGTTCTCTCCGCACCACGAACAATGAGCTCTCCGAGCTTGGTACCGCAAGAGGGACGCCAACAATTCCTTTCGACTCTGCCCTTTGAACCGCTTTCACCAACGACTCGACTTCCGCCTCGGAATCAAGATCGTCAAGGTTCTCTACCGCGTCGTCACCTTCCAGTCGACTCGCTGTGATAGGCGCCTGAGTCTTCTTCGGAGCTTTCTTCGTTACTGCCTTGTTGGGATCTATGCCCGATGCAATCGCAGCCTCCATCGCGAGTCTCTTCTTCTCCGCCTTTTCTTTCTCTCTTTTCTCCTTCTTCTCCGCCTTGGTCTCCTTCTTCGTTGGCTCCACCCAGTTTGGATTATTGGCTCGATTCCATTCGAGCAGTAGTTCATCATATTGTTTTGAACGTCCCTGTACCGCCCGCTTCGCACCCATGGAGTGCGCTTTGCAAGTGAGCGAACGCGAGCATGGAAGACCCTTATCATTGATGACACCGCACTGCTTGTCGTAGTCCACTGGGCCCTTGGTCCTTCCCTTGGTGACCTTTGTCTTCTTCTTGCTGGGTTCGGACGGGTCGTCTCCTTCTTCACCATCCACTCCACGCTTCTTGCCCTTCTTTAACTCGACTGTCAGCCGAAGAGATCGAATTAACCACCATAGCGCGCGACAAAGGATTAATCGATACCTTCTCCATCTGCTGACTTGCCTTTGACCCACTTCTTGCCCGATCGTATGTCGTTACAGTTTGCTGAGTGACACAGGATTGAGAAGCTTTGTGGGCAGCGGGTGTGTTGAACTCACTGGCATGGTCGGAGATGGCGGTCCGTAACACAGGCTTGTCGCAATCGCTGCAACGTACGACACCAATATCTGATCTGAGTGGTTCGACACCAAAGATCTTCATGTCGCGTGCAGAAAGCCATGAGGTTGGTGGTGAAGGTAGCTCTGCTACCTGCGCTTCCGTTAGTGGCGGACTGCAGCGCGGGATAGTCAGTGAATCCCATGAGAAGGGTGACGGCGAATGACTGGTTCGTTTGAGTCTGAGTGCTGTGACCATGACCGTTCCTGTCCAAGATGGTCTGTGGACATATGATTTACGTAAATAACCAGTTGCACCTCAGGTGGAGACACGACACAGCGCTGCATGCAGGTACATACTACTCGTTGTTAACTTGGGAGTGCCAACGGGAAGTCGGCCCATACCTTGCTTGCACGTGCACAGTGATTTTTAAATGGTTATAGTTGTCTTTCATTTTCATAGAAACTACAGTTACAGCCTACAGGATCATGGAAAGTAGTAAAGTCGCGCCCACCCGCCCAAATTCCCCGTCCGTCGAAAGCAGAGAGAATCTTTACGTTGCTTTTTTTAGCGATCGTAACATCCTTTTGTACATGCATGCCATGTCACCAATCATACACCTTGCTTACCATTCTTGAGTTAATCAGTGCGAGCGCTATCACTCGAACAAGGGGAACTCACCAAGTCGTGATATGGGGCATGAATGGACTGACGCGTGCTTTGATCAAGTCTCGTCTGTTGGTGTGGATGGTCCTCGGAACGTTGTCAGGTTGTTGAAATCATTTCTAGCGGCCGAACATTGTTGATGACGACATTTTTGCTTTTGATGATTCAGCTTCTGTAATCATGTCATCTGACCTCGTACGGGGAACTCACCAAGTCGTGATATGGAACCACCGTTGTTGATGGCGATAAAGCACCGAAGGTTGTTGAGATCGTATGTAGCCGGCGCATATTGACGACGACGAGACTTGAACATAAGTTGGTACCTCCATTAGCCTTTGTTTACATCTGATGATTCAGGAGCAACTGTTGCACTGATGACACGTCAAGAGACCTTGCTTGCAAGGTAACAAGCCAATATACATGTGTATTAGTCGTTTGTGGGGAGAACATTTTATTCGACAACGATAAAAAGTGAGTATGGATGTTTACTCTCAAGTTTTTGGAGCCCAGAGATCGTATAGTTGTCTATCTGCTGCATCAAAGCAAGTGAGAAGCGCAGGGTCTGACCGTATGGTTATCTTGCGGGTGGCGAGAAACCCAGCAGACGTGTGAGCGCGAACAGAGAATTCGTCTGCTTGAAGGAAGCTGGTGCTAACACCGGAGTCCGATATCGTCCTGGAAGATGGAGAGTCCTCAAGAGAGATGACATGAACGAACAGGAAGAGGCATGCGCAGGTCAAGCTTACTTGGGTAGCGTTTATGGTGCGATTTCTCAAAGGAGACGTGGAGCTCCGTGGGGTGTTTTCTAACAACGGTCAAGAGGACGAGCACGCGGGAGCGTGAGGGAGACGCACCTGTGGCAGTCGACATGGACGTGGAGGACGAGTGGGGCAGGCGCGTCACAGGGGACGTAACGCGTCTGTCACAACACGCCATCGCTCTTCTGATTCGCCACAATGAACATCTTCAAGAGCAGTAAGTTGCTATGACTCGTTGGACGTAACATCCTTACTGACACCAACAAATAGTATTAAGCAAAGTCTGGCGTAAGCATGAACGCACCCTGATCACCATTCGCTTGACTCATAACTCGTCTTCAGAGGATCCTAACGCCGCAGAGGTCGTCAAAATCGAGTCGGGCCAACTGTATCTCGTCAGGCCAGGAAACGTGCGGTCTTCCAGGGAATGCATGTATGCTTCGTCTATCCAATCCATTTCTCGCATCGGTTACATACTCGCTTCACAGTTACAATGAAGCGATCGCCACTATAAGACGAGTCCCTTCCATCGACCACAACTTTCAACTTGTCATCACACGTGTATACGAGGAAGGTGACCAAGAACTACTAGAAGACGAAGACGAAAGTGCGAGATATTCTCTCTTCACTGCTCCCCCCACTTACCATGCTTCAGCCGACGAAGAGAAGGTTTTCCTTATTAGCGAGGAGCTCGAGTTCCGTCCCGGTCCAGGAGAAAACCCGCAAGAGGCCTCGTTCGTGTGGCGTGATTTAGATGGCGATGTCGACGAACTTTACGAGTTTCTCATGACAGAGGAGACGAACGAGCCCACACGCGCATTCTTCGAAACTTGCATGTATCGCGCCATGTATGAGCGCAAGTACAGAAAAAGTGCCGATATCCTCCGCGACTCGGAACTCGAACAGTTCATCTGGAAGTAAGTACCGCACCATGTTACTGAAAACAGGATTCATTCATAGGCGTCCCTCCAGGCCACCTCCACCCAAGAACACTAGAGCGAAAGCTGCCAAGACGCCAGTTCGGAAGGGGACAGACAACCTTCCAACGACCACAGAAGATATCTCGGCTGCTAAACAACCTGTTGTTTCTACGCCGAAGAAGGCCCCCACTCAATCCAGACCTGTCCCACGCGGTGCAGATTTACCAGAAATTGCTGATGCCCAAGCTTCCTTTTATATCTGGGACTTGGAAGCTGACGGATTTATGTCTGCGCATGACGAGTTCCTTGATGCAAAAATCGTCGAGCGCACCTCCAAGGACTATAATTACTGGCTTACCGCAACGTGTGATGAGGGCGATCTAATAATGCACAAGATCGCCTCCGACATGAATCCTCGGTGGTCTCAACAGACACATTCCCTCACCTGGAATTATAATGTTGGAGGTACCTACGGAAGCTGGGCATTTCAGTTTACCACTCCAGAGGGGTATGAAGGTTTCAAGGCAGCCTTTACTAGAGCAGCATGGGAAGCACTCCATCGGGTGCCCTGGAGTAAGATCAAGGTAAGGTAATATTGGCATCAGTTGAAAGCACGTCTTAACCCTGGATCAGTCGGACGAACAAGCGTACGTCATGAGTTCAAACACTGAAGATGTAGAGATGCATGATGCGGAAGACGAAGAGGGAGAGGAAGAGGATGTTTTGTCCGAGCTCGATCCTGACGAAGGTAATGTCTTCGCTCTCCGAAGGTAGCTTCGTGTTTCTGATTGTCGTAGAGCCTAGCGACGACGACGAAGGGGAGGATGAAGACGCATCTTCCATTCCAAGAGTCTCGGGAGAACGCAACTCGATGTTAACGGTCGGATATAAAGGCGACCGTTCATACGTTGTGCGGGGGAACAATATCGGCGTCTTTTCTCACACTGGCGACAATCAAGTGAAGTACTTTGCAACCATTAGCAAGATTGCAACTCCCAAGGGCAAGGAATTTAAACCCCAAGAGGTAGCTTCATTCTTATCGAGTGGAAGTATATTGATCAGTGTGGAAGGTTATGCTACACGATCAAGACACGAGAATGATCTTAATGAACCCCTCGGACCCTCACTCGTTGTATAGCATGGACATCGAACGTGGTAAAGTTGTAGAGGAGTGGAAAGTCCACGAGGATGTTACGGTCGACCACATGGCGCCGGACAACAAATTTGCCCAAACTACGAGAGAGCAGACACTTGTTGGCGCATCACACAACGCACTGTTCCGCATCGACCCGCGTATCTCTGGAGACAAAATGGTCGATAGCCAATATAAACAGTACGTCAGCAAGAACAAGTTTTCCGGACTTACGACTACTTCCAACGGTAAACTCGCTGTAGCGAGTGAGAAGGGTGACATCCGACTTTTTGATTGCATTGGCAAGAATGCGAAGACAGCATTACCACCTCTAGGAGATCCTATCATTGGTATCGATGTCACTGCCAACGGGCGGTGGATAGTTGCAACAACGAAGGGTTATTTGCTGCTCATCGACACACTGATTGGCGAGGGCAGATATGCTGGTTCTCTTGGTTTTGATCGTAGTTTCCCTGCTGACGCGAAGCCAATGCCCCGACGACTCACGTTGCGCGGGGAACACGTTGCATACATGAATCACAAAATCGGCTTCTCGCCCGCTCGGTAAGCACGATTACGAACCCATGTTATGGCGCATACCGATCACCTTTTTTGCTAGGTTCAATCGAGGGGAAGGCCAAGAAGAGAATGCCATAGTGACGTCGACCGGCAAATATGTGATAGCGTGGGACTTTAAGAAGGTCAAGAAGGGGCAACTTGACAAGTATGAGATCAAGAAGTATGAGGATAACGTGGTCCAAGATAACTTCAAGTTCGGAGATGACAAGGAGATCGTAAGTGAACCTGCCTTGTTGGCGGATGTTTTTGTTCTGAACCGATAATTCAGATCGTTGCGTTGGAGAACAATGTGTTGGCGATCAACAAGAAAAATCTGAAGAGACCGACCAGGACATCACTCGCACCGATGAACAGTTTGCAGAGCAGGTCCGATATTGTGAATAGTCCGTACTAACCACATGCAATGTAGATGGGCTTTTCTCGGGATGAAGTGGAGGAAGATAAATACCCTGTACAACGTAGTGTGCAATATCGAGTGTAATAAATAAAGGTCGCCAGGCAGTAGCGTAACTTAAGTGTATAAATGAGGAAATAACTCTTTACTTGTGCTCAGACTGAGAGTCTGGCTGAGAGGCTTGTGCGTATGCAGGAGCCCGATCCCTAGCATCCACGTACCTCCAAATGCCGAGATGCCACATCACCCTGGGTATCATCAAACTGATCCCCAAGATCACGGTGACCCATAGCATTGGACTCCACTTGGTAAGATCCCATCTGTCGTCGCCGAGCGCCCACAAGGTGACGTAGAGATGCATGACGTCCCCGATGAGAAGAGGGATGAGTAACGCTCTGACGATCTTCTCCTGGAGTGCAGGCTGGGAAGCCAAGTGCTGCCTAGCAGCGGTGAGGACGAATATATTCAGGAGGCCCATGAGAGCACAGACGTGGGCGAGCTGGATGATTGTCACGATAGAGGCTTTGGGGAGAATGGCGGGAGGGGGACTGTCGGCTGACCATGGTGCTTGTGAGTTATGGGCCTGTGATGAGTCGGGTAAGAAAGGAAGGGGGGGCAGGGGAAGTGAGTTTACCGTTTCTGGATCGCAGAGTGCGCCGATGAAGCCGATGATGGTCAACGCAGGTTCATAAAAAGCGAAGAGAGTGTAGTAGAAGTCGGGAACTGCAGAAGGTGTGGGGAGCTGCATAAGGCAAACGACTGGTAGTCAATATTACGTGACATGGACAGTACTTGTAAGGACGGAGAGCGGACAACGTTGACTGAACCTACCCTAAACCATACCTCCGAGATTTTAAAATTGCGCCGACGCCTGTCCTCTGACTGCAGTGGTTCATCTTAAACCCAGGTGGTCAGCTGCAGACTTACGCCGTACCACCAAATGGCGAGGACCAAGACGGAACAAGAGGGTTTTAATGCAAACTCTGCGGACTGTAGAGTCATGCTTCGCGCCCATCAAACATACTTAGTAGTACTGTCTTTGTACTCGTTATGTAACACCTTTTTACAATTCTGTCCACCACTGGCACTAGTCTCTCCATGCTACTTCACTACCTTAGGTGCCTGTTTTCTTTTAGCTCCATGAACATCTCTCAGACCCGTTCCCACTCAGCTATGTCGCTGCCCTCGCTGCTTTCGTGTTCGTGACCCTTTCTCTTGGTTGGTCCAGGTTCTCCCTCCTACGTCTGCGCGGTCTCATCAATTTTAAGCGAGCGGATTGCTCTACATCTCGGAATTAATTGAAGAACACTCTCGTCCTGCTAAGCTCTTCGGCCAGAGAGCTATCTACGTCTGTACTCTTTCCTTCCCGTGGGGGGCCCTCCTCACATCTCTCCTCTAGACTATCATTGCATTGCACGTGTTGCTTTATGTCACCGATTCTCTCCCCATCCTACAAACGATATTCTCAATCGTCTGCCATGCCGTGTATTTGCAGAACTTCTCCAGCCACTGGCCTCTCATCTCCCTATCTTCCGCTTCATTCATTGCCTCGTGTGCTCTGGCTATAACGAATCACTTCCTGTGGTTCATGCATTTCTCTCACCTTGCTCATGACGCCAGACAGAGCTACAGGCATCGTGGTCCGGTCTCTAACGCACCTGGTTTCACAGAAATCGCAACCTTCTTTGGTATTTGTGTCTGGCTCGTTCCATTGTTCCTCTTCTTGAGTTTGAGCGCCAATGACAATGCTCTCCCTACATCATCCGGTACCTTTCTTCTTTTCATATCTTAGCCTCTAATTCAAGGGACCGCCAGGCTCTTCATCTGCTCGCACAAAATCTTCGTTGTTCAAGTCCATGTTTTCTGTCTTTTCCAAGGACAAAATCCTGTCCTCTGACAAGTCAACTGGGTTAATCAGTCCTCCGTCTTCAGCCTCAGCTCCCAGTTATCCGTTGTCGTCTCCGTTGGTGTCACCCCTGCACTCGCCTCTCCTGTCACCTCCACCACGTAGTCCGAAAACTTCCAGCTACAACTCTCGATCTGAAGCTGATCCACCAACTCCCCAGCAAAGCCGGTTCCCTCGACGTTCATCAGAGGTAGCGGACGGTAATGCCATGCTTTCATCCAGACGAATTCCAAGCTCTGGGCGTAGCTATTCTGTCGATGAATGAAAAGCACTATAGTACCTTGCGTTAGTCGCGAGCTTGTGTTTTGTATATGACGTTGCTTCATATGCCAGAGCTGCACGCCAAATTAATCATCCGTCTTGCATCCGTCAGTGCGGAAATTGAGATCGGTGCTGACAGGTGCAGGGCTGTACGTGTACATGAGAAAGCGAGTTACGCTCATTGTGAGGGTGTGAATTTGATCACTACATGTGTAGCCGAGATCCAACTTACCCTTTGTCCAGATGCATCTCTACCTCGGACACAACCCGAGAGCCCTCTATCTCTTGACAGACTCTCGTGAACAGAGACTAGGGATCCCACACAGAGCGCTTTCATTTCGCGCAGCGGAGGCCAATTTGAGTCAAGTCGTGGTCGAGTTTCTCCCTGGCGATGAAGTAAATCTTACCGGCACAGCCAGGCTAACACACCGTAGTGTCAAAGGATGTTTGGGACTCATTTCGGTAGAGAACGGTACGTCCACGTATCGTTGCATCGCTGGCGCATATACTCACCGTGGGTCTAGACATATTCCTTGCGGTGATCGCTACAACTACTGAAGTGGGAAACACTCGCCCATCTCAATCGCTTCCGGAGAAGGTTGCGAGGATTCATGAGGTCCGGTTCTATTGTCTGACATCGTCTTCGTGGGACGATTTCTCCTCTTCTCAAGACTCGCTCCTTAATCCGGAGAACACGGACGCAATGCCAAGCAGAGATGCATATTTACAGACCCTCAACGCGAATGTAGTCTTCGAACATCCATGCATGCCACTCACAAAGATCCTGTCTTCCGGCTCTTTCTATTACGCTCTGGATCCAACCTGGGACATGTCGACACGGCTAGCTGTGCGGTTGTCTCGAGATAGCCAGGTCCAAAATGATATCGGGGTCTTTGATGAACGATTCGTTTGGAACGAATACATCATCCGAAGTTTACTGGATTTTCGGGAAAAACTTGATCCACACGAACGACAAGATCTTGATCGATGCCAGTTCATTGTGCGCAATATTGCTTGATGTTTTCTTTTGATGACATATGAATCCCGGGTCGTCCTTAGGTTCTTGCAATACAGGGGTACGTAGGAGTGTCTACTATGGCTCTTCCAGCGCCCCCTGTCAATGGCTCTCCTGTAATTGCAACATTGTCGCTTATATCACGCCTCGGGTGGAAGAGGGCAGGCACCCGCTTCAATACCCGAGGTGTTGATGACGACGGAAACACTGCAAACTTTGTTGAGGTAAGTGTACAAACAACTTATTCGCTGGAGCTGTCTTTAATTAAGCATTGCAGACCGAAACGGTCTTGAGTACAGACCAACATTCCACGAGTTACACGCAAGTTCGAGGAAGTGTTCCTTGTATGCTATTTTTCCCCTTGCTTGCATTTCATCTCATTCTGGAGTAGTGTTTTGGGAACAACAGGGAATACAAACATTCGGTCAACGCATCCAAATAACTCGTCCACAAGCATCCCAACCCGCGTTCGAGCGTCACTTCGCACATCTCATAGAAGAATACGAGGCAACACATGCAATTAATCTACTCGGCACAAAGGAAAACGAGGCCACCCTTACAGCGGCGTATGCAAAACACCTATACCAGGCCAGAGGAATTTGGGGTGATCACTTGAGTATCACACATTACGACTTCCACAATGCTGTTAGAATTGGTGGTCATGATAGTGTCATAAGGGAGCTTGGGTAAGTCAATTACCTTTCCCCCTGTTCACGTTTTTATGATCGAAAGTCATTTGGAAGATATTACTGATCACATGGATTGCTTCGGGTTCACGTTAACTGATGCCTCGACGGGCGAAAAAATCACTGAGCAACATGGAGTATTCAGGACAAATTGTTTGGATTGGTAACGGAGATTCCGTTACTACTTATTGTTGTTGACTCTTGATATAGCCTGGATCGAACCAATTTCGTCCAAGACATTCTTTCTCGCAAAGCGATCGAGCAGTTCCTTGGACTTGTCCATCGTGAATGGTTACAAGCCAACGCTCTTTGGGCACACCACAGGGAACTCTGGGCGGAAAATGGCGATGCACTATCACGTATATACGCTGGCACTGGCGCTCTGAATACAAGTTTTACGCGGACCGGAAAACGAACGCTAGCAGGTGGGCCCCCTTGGCTTATTGCTCTCGAGTGACACTGAATAATTTATCTTAAAGGCGTTCTATCTGATGCGACGAAAAGCGTATCAAGAGCGTACATCAATAACTTTCAAGACAAAAACAAGCAGATCGCGATAGACTTGTTCCTCGTAGGTTCCTCGACTTTGTTCGCTTTGACCGAATTTCCTAAAGTGTCACAGGGCAACCTCAACAACCAGACGCAGGTGAACATATTCGACCCTGTTCGTGACATGATCCGGAAGAGACTAGACGAACGGTTGGTTACTCAGAAGTTGCTGTGGCAATTGGTACTGAGCCCAAATCCTACAGGGTATCAGAATACTCCTCTACCCGGTCGTGTTCCATATTCGTCGGCACTTGGAATGTAAACGGCAGGGTAAGCCAAACAATACTATTCCCATTTCGTTGACGCGAACATTTAGTGTACAGCCTCCATCTGACAGCTTGACTCCTTGGCTGTTTCCGCGAGATAGTGAGTTAAATTGTCGAAGACTCCTCGTGATCATGATGGAGTTGGACTGACGCTTTTGCTGGTATAGATTTTCTCGAGTAAGATTTCATGTCTAGAAGATAATCCTTAATGACGCCCAGTCCCATAGGCCAGATATCTTCGTGTTGGGTTTCCAAGAGATAGTACTCCTTACTGCTCAACAGATTGTTCAAACTGACCCAGAAACAAGGTAACTAAGATCCCTTAAGCGACTCGACTCGCTGCTTACTGACACACGTACAGGCGGGTGTGGGAACACAAGATCATGGAAACAATTAATGGCCGGTCAAAAACCTCGGGAGAATACGTGCTACTGCGCAGCGAGCAGGTATGCACTACCGAATTCCATTTGCGTACTTTTGAGGTGATATTCTACTCGCAGCTGGTCGGCACGGCTCTTTTTGTCATAGTTAAATCAGAGCTGACATCTGTCATTCGCAATGTCGAAGGTGCCACTCGGAAAGTAGGTCGAATCATTTGTAGTAGAACGGTTAATTCATCCTTTGATCAGACGGGCTTGCGGGGAATATCAGGAAACAAAGGGGGAATTGGCATTCGACTGGACTACCACGATACCAGCTTTTGCTTTGTCACTGCCCATCTTGCCGCTGGGCATTCCAATGTTGAAGAACGCAATGCTGATTTCTGGACAATTTCCAAAGGACTGCATTTCCTCAAAGGGAAAACAATCGCAAGCCACGAGTATGTTCATGACCAAGGGAAGGAATATTTCCTCACAAAAGTTTCACAGTAATGTTTTCTGGCTGGCTGACACCAACTATCGCATTGACCTTTCCAACGAAAGCGTCAGAACTCTCGCAACGGCGGGAGATTACGATCCACTTGTTGGATCAGACCAGGTAGGTTCGCTCTACTTTCTGTGAGATACCGAGAACAAATACGCATATATGCAGCTAAGATTGGCGATTGAGACTGGCGAGGCTTTTGCGGGGTATGATGAAGGGCCATTACTGTTCCCTCCCACGTACAAGTATGATGTGGGGACAGATAACTACGACTCGAGCGAAAAAATGCGGATACCTGCTTGGACTGGTACGTAACTTCGGCCATCTTCATCTCAATGCTTGACCCGCGTTTCAGACAGAATATTGTTTCAAGGCAGCCTGGACTTGTCCGTTTATTCGCGAGCTGAGCTCCGAGGGTCTGATCACCGACCAGGTAGTTTACTTGAAATCCCTTACTTCGACTTAAAAGTGACCCCCTTTCAGTTTTTGCGCTATTCCGAACTGAAGTACGGATTGTCGATACCGTGAAACGCGCCTCAATTTCTCGTTTGCTACGTGAGACTGCCCTGGCTGCTGCTCCTGGTGAGATGCATGAAGAAAAGATCGAGGCTCTCGCATTGCCATCCGACAAGGACGACCGTAAGGCTTTATTCGTATCTTGAATGTGCCTTGTCATCAAAACGCTATGTTACAGTGCCCGCTCCGAGTTCAGATGATTTGCATTGGTGGAACAACCTCGGTAAGTCTTATTCTGACAATCACGCTGAACGGCTTCATTGAAGAGCTTGTAGAAGTTGACAAGGGGAACTTGGTGATTTCGCCTGCACTGCTAGATGCGACTCTCAACAATCCCTTTGATTCACCGGGAGACTCGCCCATGTCATCATACCCATCATCGGACGAGGAACTCTATTCGCATGCAGCTGACCTTCCCATACCCATTACTCCTGAGCCTGTAACGCGTAAAGGTGTTGATGTCTCTGGGCCTGTGAAATAGTCGAATAGATTCTTTTCTGGGAGAGGAATTAAGATATGAGAACAGGCGGTGAGCGTAAGTGAACGATTTCAACGAGCACGTCTAAATAAGCCCTTGCTTCTTCAAATCCTCATACGTCTTTTTGTTGTATACGTTACCCTCATCGTCTTCGAGTTCTTCCATTGTCTCCTGCTCAAAAATCTCATGCCTTCCTTCCCGTTTAAGCTTTTCTGCAACTAAGCGCAATCGTCGGTGTTTCAGAATCGAGTGAGCTGCACAAAGAAAATAAACGTACGTGAGAGCGCATCCTCTATGCGAGTGATTTCGTGGAAATGCTTCGTGTTCGGCAAACCCAATGCCCGCATGCCAAAAGCATGTCGGGATTCCTGTTGACGGCGATTAGGTGGCACGATCCAACAAAATCAACCTTGTACACTGTACCTGAAAGTGTCGGTCAAAGTTTTTCCTATTGCGGATACAAGTATGAGTAGTTATCGGCTAATGCTGGAAGATCACCGTACCTTCCCATGTACACATGGTCAGAACATATTTCGCATCGATACTCGACACCGAGACCATGTAGTTTATACAACCAATATGGGATCGGCTTTCCGTCCCAACCAAGGGGGAGCTTCAGTGGGTTGTAAATCCGTTCTTCCTCCTCTTCCTCCTCGCCAGCGCCATCTCCGTTGTTTGTGGGAGCGACGGGAGGTTTCGATTGTTCGAGGAGTTCCTGCTCACGCTCGCGTGCGGTCAGAGAGAAACGGCGTTCCACGTTGGATTTCGTCTCATTAATTGTGAGAGTGAGCGTGACAAGTAATGTGGCCGACAGGTGTGTGAAAAGGGCAGCATTTCGTAATCGGGTCCTCCATGAACTTGCGTCATTGGGAAATGTGGCAGGAGACGTATGAACGCCGTTTGGATTTGGCGGCGGTTCGCTGGAGGCAGCTTGCTTAGCAATCGCCTTGACATGCTTTTTTGAGGTCAGGTGTGCGTCGTACACCGTTTGCTTCGAATAACTTTTTTGACCTGTGATTGATGGAATGAATGTGCGCGTGGCACCAATGAAGGAGTAACTCACAAGCCGAACACCATATGCCTCCTTCTTCCACTGAAGGGACACACTTGCTACTTTCCTCTTCCCAGTCGGGATCGAATTCTCCTGACTCCCATTTCTTCTGAAACTCGGCTTCATCCTCCCGGTGTTTTGAGTCTACGTCTACAAGTGGTTGTGTCCGCTTAAGAAAGGATAACAAGTAATCGTGCAAATTCCGAATATAGCTAAGACGAGCTGAGTATTGGGATCGCATATGACGACACGAGTGCACTCACACTTCATAATCTTTGGAATGCCGCGCTTGCTTGGAAAGTTCGTTGTGCAGTGTGCCATTCTGAGTTGCTAGGAGAACGTCCAAATACTGCAGATAGGGCAGCCTCTTCCCGATATGTTTCAAATTGTTGTAGGCGGTGTGATTCGTATACAAGTCGACGTATTTCCCGTATGCTTCTTCTCCGGAGAACATCAACGATACAGCTGAGCAAGTAATGAATGAAGTGTCATGGATGGTATGCTTGAGTACGTACGGTCTTCCTCCTCGTACTCTTCATCTATACCATCCTGATTCCCCTCTTCCAGAAGAGCAGCAAGCTCCAGTTCGAAGGCTCCTGCTGTTGCATCAGGATACTTGTTGTAGTGGTCCTGAATCTTCACCAACCGCGCGTAGAACTCGGAGAGGTCACCTGGCTGGACTGGCGCAGTAAGCGCATCGATCTCAGTCTTGCGGGCGTCTTCGTCATCATAGTGGGCTTTGAGCGAGGCCACGCGAGAAGAAACGCGGCTCAGCACTTGAGCTGCTTTGTGTTCTGTCTGCAACCTGACTTCATGAGTAGGCTGGTTTCTGGACAGAAGAGAATAGAGCGCTATCTCGTAACGTTCGATTTCTTCGTGAGCCTGTCGTTGTGTTTCGACGATGGAGTCCATAATGACCCTCGAAGTACAAACGTGCACGCGCTCTTTAGTTGAGGCGCGGGGACGCTTTTCAGACTCCGACCCCGCCCAATTCTCTGATACGCCCTCCACGAAAACTTACCAAAAAATGTCTGGACTCAATACCGGGGACGAGGTAAGGTCGTCTTCGAGGCTGTCTGGGTCCAGTGTTGACCTACTTTTTCAGAAACTTATATTCGAGTCCTCAGAAGCCGTCTCGGTCGTATCTACTTTTGACGACCTTAACTTGAAGGAGGACCTGCTTCGAGGAATCTACGCTTACAGTCCGTCTTCGCTTCAACCCTTCCTCTCACAAGCTCATCTTTTCTTCCAGATTTCGAAAAGCCTTCTGCTATCCAGCAACGCGCCATATTACCCATCACCCAAGGACGCGACGTCATCGCTCAAGCGCAGTCGGGAACCGGTAAAACCGCAACGTTCTCGATATCCATCCTTCAATCCATCGATGTCTCTGTGCGCGAAACCCAAGCACTCGTTCTATCACCAACCAGAGAACTTGCGACTCAAATCCAATCCGTCGTTCTTGCTCTTGGTGACTATATGAACGTCCAATGTCACGCATGCATTGGGGGGACATCCATTGGCGAGGATATTCGAAAGCTTGAATACGGGCAACATGTAGTGTCAGGCACACCAGGACGCGTCTTTGATATGATTCGCCGAAGAGCTCTCCGGACACGGAACATCAAGATGCTTGTCCTCGATGAAGCCGACGAACTGCTCAATAAAGGATTCAAGGATCAAATATATGACGTTTACCGCTATCTTCCTCCAGCAACGCAAGTCGTATTGTTGAGCGCTACGCTTCCCTACGACGTGTTGGAGATGACGACGAAATTCATGACGGATCCCATTCGAATTCTGGTAAAGCGTGACGAATTGACGCTTGAGGGCATCAAACAGTTCTTCGTAGCCGTAGAGAAGGAAGACTGGAAATTCGACACGCTATGCGATTTATACGACACGCTCACCATCACCCAGGCTGTGATTTTCTGTAACACGCGGCGAAAGGTTCGAGTCTATGGCTTAAAAGGTTGTCAACCGCGCTTATCGTTTTACCAGGTTGACTGGTTGACGGAGAAAATGAGAGCCGCAAACTTCACTGTATCCTCGATGCACGGTGAGATGGTGCAGAAGGAGAGAGATACTATCATGGCGGAGTTCCGCGGGGGAACATCGTAAGTCGCCGCCCTTTCTACTTGGAGATTCTTACGAAAACTGTTGTAGGCGCGTGCTCATTACAACGGACGTGTGGGCCCGAGGGATCGATGTTCAGCAGGTTTCACTCGTCATCAACTACGATCTCCCAGCGTAATCGCTTTTTCCTTGACCTTTCGCACATTTCTGACACGGCGTCCTTCACACAGGAATCGTGAGAACTACATACATCGAATTGGCCGTTCAGGGCGATTTGGCAGAAAAGGTGTTGCTATCAACGTATGTTGCACATTTCTCCTCTCGGTCAATTTTTCACGTAGGTTTCTCAGTTCGTGACGGTTGAGGACGTACGAATACTCCGTGACATCGGTAAGACTGAATTATTTCGTTCTCCGGTGCCCATGTTTATGCCTGAAATTCCTGCAGAACAATTTTACAGCACCCAGATAGTAAGTCCTTTCACGTCATCATAACGAGTCGCCCCTCATTACATATTCCAGGACGAAATGCCGGTTAATGCTGCGGAGCTTATCTAGAACGTATTCTGGCCGGATGCGTGTGAGAGTCATTTGACAACGGCTTCTACTATTTGACTGGCTCTCACCTGTTTCGTTATGTACTTTTGATGTCTTATCGTCTGTGGCGTTGATACAGCGTTATAACATATGCCTTTACATTTCTGTATTCGTCAATCTTGTCAAGCCTTGTCAAGTACCTTATTTTATGCCACACTCCTGTCCAATGTCGACAGGCCCAGATGTTTTTGGGACCGAGGTAGAGGGTAGATCGCGGCGAATACGAATTGGTCGTAGCGATGGCCCACGGTTAGACTAATTCATTTGAGCCTGGACTATATGACCAGTGAAAGCTGCCACAAAGGCGATTCCGATGATTTCCGTATTTAAATAGAAGAAATGGAGATGCTGACACGAAACCGGAAATCGGATGAAGTGGGGGACGAGTACCGTTAGGCGGTTGCATGAAACTGGCCACAGACGGACAGTTGAACCTGACCGGGAAGATAGGGTAGAAAGAAAACTTAAGGATTGTTATCGCAAATTCTCTATGGGTCGCTGAGGGTTTCGATCCTCACTGCCTTCTGAATCGGATCCTGTTTCGCGGCCCTCGTGCATGGAAGCGAGGGTATGTGAAGCCAGTGGGGTAAATCATGCAGCCAGCGGAATGGGATCATATCCGTGGAGGCGTGATCGGAATTCCACGGACTGTCCTCTGACCAGGGAGGCGGCCTGTGCGCGGCGGAGACTATCATCCCACCGCAGCAGTTCTAGTGCAGTGAATCATTCCTTCCGTCTCGACGTCTTGAGGGAGTGACGTCGGTATTGAGGATACGTTCTGACCCTTCTGTCACTTCCCCCTGTCAGTTTCCCCTCAGGGTGAGGTAAGGAGTGCTCTAGGAAGTATGTGAATACCTGTGAATCAATTCGACTTACTCATCCGTGAGTCGGACAACACCCGACGGAGGTCTTCTCCGATCTTCCCCGGTTGATGAAACCAACAGATTATGATACAAGCGCAGCAATCGATCTGACCCTCGCAAGGTATGCATCCAGTTTGAAGGGTTGTGATAGCTAGAGAAAGACATTGAGTTGTTGACCCTGGCACTTGACACTGCAGGGCACGGCGGCAGCTAAGTTTTGGCTGGCGAACCTGGCTGGTTGATACAGGCAACGAGACGGGAGCGCCGTTGGTCCTGAAACAGCGATGGAGATCTGCAGGTACATCAGAGTTTCACCCTCGTAGTGTAAATCCGAAATGTCAATCGGATCCGTAAAACGTGGAGGGCCGGATCAGAATTGAAACAACCTCGCGAGTGATGATGGGTCAGTAGAATAATGATCCTTCGCAAGATGAAGTACATCGTCAGTGGTCGATGTTATCTCGATGATGTGAGAATCAGGAATAGAGCGGCCGTGTGCCACCTTTGTCACCGGGTCGCACACAAAGACGATGCAACTTCGACTCAAACGTGGTCACCCTTTCTTCATCGGTTCGGTCAACCTATCAAGGAAAATAAAAGGTATACACGGAGGCGCTGTCACAAAGGAAATCGTTTCGGTCTCTCAGGCTTGTGCACATGCTCACATATTCTACTTGGCCATGCTGGGAATGAGTGAATGTGGGTGATACCTGTTTCAGCAGGACCCTCTTCGTGGATGCGTTATGGAAGTGTCGTCTTCTAACGGGTTTCAACGACATGAGCGGTAACAGCTCCCGTAGGCGCTAACCTTGGGGCATTGCTGCCCATCTGCCGGATCCGCTCCTGCAGGTACCGTCTTTGAATTGGTTGTCATTTTGCCGGAGGACCGATGACGTGAACAGACAGTCTTGCCTGGCTATCCCCATGTCATGCATCTAAACGGCCTCATGTGATCAGGTGAGAGAACCATGCTCCAGGTATATAAACGACGGACTTGCATGCTGCTCCCTCATTCAGAGGTCGCCATGTGTTACTGGAGAAGGTGCGCATTACATCTACTCTCCATACTTCTGGGTCTCATGCCCCTTTCTTGATACGAAGAGTGCGAAACACTTATAAACTGTGAGTCCGCCACGCATTCTCTGCGACAAAGGCCTTCTCTGAGCCAGTCCTTTCACAGGTGTGGTCATGTTGTAACCCTAGTAAGCCACATTTCATTCGTTCATTGCCACTCAACATAATTTTGAGTAGCCAGATGAAGAAGTGGGTTGACCTCACCCGCTGTGGAGATGTGGCTAATGCCCTCTAGATCAAATGTGATCTTCGTAACTGCAAGTTTAGTCCCAAACACCCCCCGGGCTGTGCGCCACCCCAATGCACCAAAACATGTTGGCAATAGTAGGTGTTTCATTTCGATTTACGGATTGTCGAACTCACCGACATCTCCCAACCAAGCCATCAATATCCACAGCAATATGGTACGCGTAGCGTTCGATCCCTGAACTTGTGGATGACCATTGTTCAATTCAGCGCCACAAATAGACAAGAAATGTCCAAAATGCAGTTGATTATCCAGGCGCTGTTTCGTGGGGTCACTTGCTGCTCACTCGAACTGACGCGACGGACGTTGCATCCCCCTAGAGTCATTTCCTAGCAATGTATAGATCAATCCATGGTCTCAAATAGAAGGGACACTCATTATGCATGATAGTTACAGTGGGACATGATATGAAAAGTGAGTATGACGGCTACAAAGCACGAATTGTGAGACATGTCTAGTTTAGTCATCTCCGAGGTTGTGTTTCTTCTTGAGCTGTGCGAGCTCTTCTTCTCTCCGTGCCAAGTCAGCCTTGGCTGCTGCAGCATCTTGTTTGGCAGGCATGTGGTAGAGGACGACGATATACCGTTCTTGTAAATGAAATCCGTTCAGGTGATCGAGCGCGTTCTTTGCCTGTACTGACGGGTGAGAGGAAGTTGCATAAAAGCAGATGCGTTGCTCACGTCCATCACGTCGTCAAACACGACGAATGCTGTACCCTTTGTCTTTGGTTCATTTCCGATACGAATCTGCCTAATGCTACCGTAGCGGCCGAAGAGGTCGTACAGATCTTCACCCGTGATCTGGTAGTTGAGGTTCTTGACAAAAAGAATGCGATTGGCGCCTGGAGGAAGCTTTGACTGTGCGGGTTGAGTGATGCTGAGTGTGTAAACAATGTATGAGAGAGACATACGGTCGGTCGGGGAGCAGCCATATCGAGGTTGCAAGTGGAGACAGTGACGGTTTCGTACAAGCGTTGAACCTTTTGATTACATAATCCGCACTAGGTGCGCGGAGTTTTGAGATCGACCACCTAATACCTCCGTAACATGGTAACACGGTGGTCCCAAGTAACCTTGTCCTCGACCTGTACACTCATTTCGAGTCTGCGGCTAAGCGTTCAACAACTGCGCATCCATTCATCCCCCTCACACACACCACTGTGCCTGTTTCCGTATCCTCCGCATCCGGTACAATGCACTTGATATCCTCCTCCCGGGGACACGGACATTCCGAGGGCCGATCAACGCAAACCAAACTGTCAGGACACAAGTACGAGGAGCATGAAACTGCAGAACTGCATGAGCGTCTCATCAGACATATTAATAATTCACACGAACCTGCTTCAGCGTGCGCAGTCCATTGCGAGCCTGGATTCTTCGGCGGTTGTTGTCTTTGCTGTTGCCCTTGATGGTTCCCAAACATGTGGTCAAAGAATCCAAACTGCGCTGTCACGACGTGTGATACCGAGGCGAGGAGAATTGCGCTAGTGATAGGAAATCTCATTTTGACTCGGCGGTGATAGACTTGCAAACAAGATCACAACGAGCGTCTCCTCGGTGTCTAGGTACAAACAGTAGTAAACATGTCGGTAGTCCTCCAAGACACCGGGCTGCCAGTGCGACCTTGGACTACGGGTAGACTGCAATTGTATGAGGCTGACTCTTAGACCGGTTATTTTGGGTCCCTACACTCCTTCAAGGCTGTGATATCATGAGACAGATGGGTTACCACGACTTAAACCTGACTTAAACCTGTTCCGTCAATCAAAGTGGGTACTCGAAATGTTGCAAGCTTTACGATCAAACCATAGTACTAGGACTTCGACCTGTTTAGTTGTGTAATATGTGATGTGGCTCATGAAGCATCCTAGCTGGTATACAAGACACGAGTATATTCTGTTATATCCAATCTAACATAACATTATGGTCTCGTAGGAGACGCTACAAATCAATTAACAGCATATGATAACATGAACATACTCCGTAGATTCGTCATAACACCCTCTCATTCCAAAAGCATCCACAATGCATGAACCTCCAAGTGACAGCTTCATTCCCTTTCACTTCCTAACGTTTCTCAGCAGGAGAGGCTCTCAGGCACAAAGACCTACGATGAACTATCGCAGTGCCTGGCGTGCTGAAAAAGGCATTCGCTCAACGTGATCAACCATCTTGCTCGTTTGCGCGGGTGTGGTGAGACAATCCGAACCATCCAAACCCGACAAAAGGCGTTTCTTCGAAGAGAGCTTCTTCGCCTTCCTCCTGAGTGGCACATTTTCCTTGTCCTCTTCGGATTTATCGACAAGAGCATTGCCATGAGATGGCAAGCTGGGACTGGGGGAGCCACGTCGACGTTCGCTGTCTCGAAAGATATTGAAACCAGGATAGTGCCTGGACTGCGGGTCGGTAGACGAT
>JBBPOE010000252.1:0-35951 GCA_038091295.1 Tylopilus felleus | reverse complement strand
GAGGGCGGTCTATACGGAGAGCGATTGGGATGGCATCTTCCAGGATTTGATACTTCGTCGTGGGAGGCGAGGGATCTTTCGGGAGGGCTCCCCGATGCCACCGCAGGAGTTGGATTTTTCGTGACCACGTTCGACCTCAGGATCTCGGAGGCACTCGATGTTCCCATGTCTTTCACCTTTGATCATTCTTTCCAGCCTTACCGTGCCCAGCTATACGTGAATGGGTGGATGATGGGAAAGAGAGTAGCGAACCTCGGGTGAGTACACTCTAGGTGCTGATATCTAATCGATTGGTTGATGGGACGCCCATAGACCACAGCACAAATTCCCCGTGCCACAAGGTATTCTTAACTACAACGGTGTCAAGTACGTCGATATTTTAACCTATCTCTTGTACCGTCTTAACGATTCACCAGCACCGTTGCTGTGGCTTTGTGGGCAATGGAGTCCACCCAGATCTCACCGACCTTGGAATTGACGATTGATGGCACCTATGAAGGAGGTGTCGGAGGTATCGAGCCGAATAACCCCAGTTGGTCAGTGGCGGGTAGAGGGTAAAGGTACGGAGGAAGTGTACTTCTACGTTAGAGGCTATCGATATCCAGTGTCTATACTATAGGCTGATGAGTCTTCTGGTGTGCCATGAACTTTGCTCTGAGTTGGATCAATTCATGAAATAGCCTTTCCTGATCTTGAATTCTTCCAGCCTTTAAAGCTTGAAAGTTACATCGGGTAGACCTCTCGACGCTCTTTTGCATCAACTCTCTAGCACGACGGTCAATCTGACAACAGAGTCACTCATGAAAATTGCCGTTGTTGGTTCTGGCGTTTCCGGACTCGCCGCAACATGGGTAGTTCGATTCTTATACTACAATCCGGTCGGATCCAGGCTGTCAACTCACTTCATTCATAGCTCCTGAACGAACACAGCGACCATGAAGTTCATTTATTCGAAGCTGACGACCGCCCCGGCGGTCACGCAAACACCGTAGCATGTCGGATTGGTGACGCGGACGTCTACGTGGACACGTAAGACCGAGTCACAACCACACCGTTTACCTGTTGACTGAGATGGCATTTCTCTAGCGGCTTCGTAAGTTATCTGAACATGAAAGGCCTCGATGTAGACGCTGACGTGAACATAGATCGTTTTTAATCCGACCACGTATCCAAATTTCCTTCGTTTTTTGAGCCTTCACCCGACTATCGCTGTCGTCCCAACGCAGATGACGTTCAGCGTCTCCAGGGATCACGGCGTATTCGAGTGGGCAGGGTGTTGTCTGGCAGGGGTGTTTTGTCAACCTTCGCGTCTGCTGGACCCCAGCATGTGGCGCTTGCTCTATGACGTCCTGCGGTTCAACGCATGCGCGCGGGCGCTCCTGGTCGGCAAAAACAGTTATCTGGAGAGTTGTTCCGTCGCAGAGTATCTCGCGCGAGAGGGGTACTCGGATACATTTCGCGACGACTATCTCATCGTAAGGGTTTCGTCCCGACATTGTCGTAGTATCCCGTCCCCGACGTGTCCCCTTTAGCCCATGACCGCTGCAATTTGGAGTACTTCCCCCGACAAGTGCCTGCTGGACTTTCCCGTTCGGACATTGGTACGTCCCTTCCCTGTATAATATCTCCTCCCACTGATCCTGCGTACTCAGGTGACGTTTTTGAACAACCATCATCTACTCCAAATCATGGGGAAGCCTTCCTGGTTGACAATCCAGGGCGGAAGGTATGCATCGTTCTTATTTCCTGTGCAGGCAAACGACCACGCTTGTTGTTCGTTCCAGTCGTCACTATGTCGATACCATCCTAGAGAAGCTCCCAAAGAGCCAGCTGCACTTGTCGACGCCCATCGCGTCCGTTGGAAATGCGCCTGATGGCACCGTCCAGGTTACGACCGCAGACGGCAACGCACAACACTTTGATCGTGTGATCATGGCTTGCCATTCGGATACGACCCTCGCGATACTCAAGGCAGGAGCAGGCGCGACCGCAGAGGAAGAAAAGATCTTGGGTCGGTTCACCTGGTCCCGGAACGAAGCGGTCCTGCACAACGACGTCAGGGTGAGTCTATGACCCCATATAAGCTGTGTTTGGGGCTCAGTGCGATTCGAATCCTCCACTAGTTCATGCCCAAAAGCCGATCCATCTGGTCGTCCTGGAACTATTTGGCGTTTTCTGCGGTCGAACAAGGTGGCATGTACAAAGCCAACGTGAATAAGGTGTCATTGTGAGTCTCCTACGTGCCACCTCTAGCGCTGTCCACATCGTGCTGACGACATGCCCTACGCAGGACATGTATGCGCTCCGTGATCGAAACAGACTCACGTTCGCTCACGCCCCTATAGACAACATGAATCGTTTACAGCACCTACCGGCGAGCACATACGGACCAGTCCTCGTGACCCTCAATCCACCGGGGGAGCCAGCCAGCGGCACCGTTGCCGCGCGATTCCATTACGACCATCCTGTGTTGAACGCCGAGGTAAAAAAAATATCTTGTCCTTCCCCGTCGAGTGTATGACATGCGACACGCACACGAGGGACAACACGCCGTCTTCTGACGCGCGATTCGCCCTGGCTTCTTGTTCGCGTCTCTTTGATCACGCTCGCTGACCCCCTTCCTTTCATGTAGGCCCTCGCATCGATACGCGAGATGGGCACGATCCAGGGACGCAGAGGGATCGCGTACGCAGGCGCATGGCTCGGGTACGGCTTCCACGAAGACGGGTTCACGTCCGGCTTGCGTGCCGTCGCGCACCACATCGACGGGGTCCGTCTGCCGTTTGAGATCGCGTCCGTGGACAGACCCGTTCCACCCGCCGTCTGGGCCGGGCGTGCGTTTGACGTGCTCGAGTCGAGCGGGGCGAGGCGCGTCCTGGGTGCGATCCTCGCGTTCGTTCTCGCGTTGTTGGCGAGACTCTTCCTGGTGGACGATCTCGGGCATGGAAAGGGTTCAAGAGCAGAAAAGGTCGGTTTATGGACTACATGAGGGAGAGCTGTATGCAAGTGACGAGATACAACGACGAGAGAGCATGGGAGAGAGGCATCGAAATGATTGCTATTGGTATGCCAAAAAATAAAAGAAACCTTTTGCCCGAACGCAGGGAATTCTATGGACACACTGGGTGATTAGTGAATGTCAATGCATGGGATGATGAGATGACGCGAGGGGGTGCACATGATGTATGAAAAAAGGACGACAATAAACAGATAAATGTTTCGCAACAAGTTCATCGACTCATCAACTCCTCCCTCTCACAGACGTCACCTCTTCGACCGAGCGGGAGTCCTTCACTCAGTTGATCGGTGACCAAGATTCATTTTGTAAGATTCCGTTGCGTGGCGTACTTGTGCCAGACGGATGTTCATCCGCGAACCGGATAGAACGGGAGGGAGACGCGTCGCGAGAGTGCCCAGCCTGTCTAAGCGATTCGAGTCGTCGATGTTGAATGGAGGGTTGAGGCGAGAATCCGCTATTCTTCCGCTCTGGACGTGTGCTTCTACCGCGTGGGTCGGCGTCCTCGGGTATCTCTGAGATTCGTTCTGGCTCGCTCGTCAGGGGAGACGTCGTGTCCGCGGAACGCGAGCGCACATGGAGAGAAGAACGTGTGTGCTCGCTTACCGAGGATCTCCGGCGACCTTTCTTGTTCAATCCAGCGGGCTTCATCACGGCTTTGCCCTTGCTCGATCTGACACGCTTCCTCCGCTCGCTGGGAGCCCGTGCTGTGGAAACACTGGCGATGGTGCGCTCGTCACTGTCTTCAGAAGCCCACTCTTCTTCGTCGTTTTGGTCGGTCTCTGTATGCGTCACAGCAGCGGCTTCTTCCGTCGGTAATCCATTGGTGATGGGTTCCTCAGCTCCAGTAGGGGTGACGTCCAGTTTAGTGCTATCCCTAGCTTGTTCCTGTTCCGTACTCTTCGGAGCGCCCTCGGAAGAGTGATGGAGATGTCGAATGTAAGACTGGATAGTCCGCAAAGGGCCTTCGGTGGGAGTAAGAGAACCCTCCCGTCTGTATGCGTGACGGACCACTTCGACGTCGACCTCGCACGGAACATCAGCACACACATCGTTCTAAATCCAATTCTGACCCACCTCTTCTCCAGGTCCTGCCCGCTTCTCGACGACCTTGTCTGAACCCTCTTTCCACTCCATCACCCCCTCCGTTCCGTCGGGAGGCGTTTGCTCCTTGGCCTTCTCGTCAACCTTTGTATTCGTGTTCGAAACACCATCTTCATGTGAAGCCTTGAGATCGGTGCTCGTGCGCCCGCTGTCCATGATCGTCTTTTCTTCTTCCGCGAGTCCAGCCCGACCGTTTTCCATCGCGTTCACGTCATGATCCCGATTGATAACGACGTCTTCGCCACGTGTGATGTGTCGCGTGAACGTGGCCCAGTCCGGACCAGACGCATGACGGGACCACGTTCGTGAGGAGACAGAATGTACGCGACGTCCGAGAGAAAAGAAGGGGATAGATAGCCCATGTATTGCAACGCTGCAGAGCACGATGAAAGCAACGATGGGTTGGATCGTGGATGCGAGGAACTCTGCTTGATTGGCGGGTGGGTTGGAAGGCTTGGGGAGATATCCGATTGCGAAAGTGGAGATATACACAGCCCCTGAACGTGTTGGTGGAGTGAGTGAGATCAGTAGCATGTACGACGCGTGGTTCGAACTCACCGATACCGACCGGTCCGAAATGACCGCTGAAAAGAGCTTCCCGAAAAGTCTTTACGTCGGGTATGAACTTGTACAAGGCTATCATGATAGGGAGTCGCTTGAGCAACAAGATGAGTATAGCGGCGGGGATAAGGCGGCCGACGCTCAGTGTCAAAGTTTCGTTGGTGAAGCTATCAAAGGGCATCCATGCACCTACGTACACGAACGAAGCAACGTTGAACAGCAAATCTATTACTGAACTGAACACTGCTTCTTCCGTCTGTCGGTTAAAGAAACCGTCCCACGCAAACGCCGTTCCGCAGCAAAAAGCAGAGAGGAGGTCGTCCGAGCCGAGTATTGTCATGATGCCGATGGTGAGGAACGCCAGCGAGACGTACTGCGCGACATACGATTGACGATCAATCAAGTCATTACGTTCGCAAAACTTCATGAGATATCGGAATGCGAAGCCCAAGGCAGATCCAAAGGCAATACTGGCGATAATCTCGACTGTATGATCTCATGAGCACACGTTCCAAGATTAGGAAAGAAGAGGACTTACAGAGCCAAAGAAACAGAAACCAATTTCCGACTGCTTTGCCAGGGGTAGAGTCCAATATGAGGTAAAGGGCGAGGAAAAGAAAGGGATAGGCTGCGCCGTCATTACATCCACACTCGGCGGATAGTAGTCGGCGGATATGCGCAGGCACGTGCTTGTCTGCGTACTTTCCTCCCACCACAGCCGCGGCGAGGATGGGGTCGGTGGGTGTCAAACACGCGGCGACGGCAAGACTGGAAAGGAAATGGAGTCCGGGAATGAAGGCATAAATTAAGCCTGCGGATACAAACCACCCCTAATAAGGATGGTTTGAAAAAGTGACTTGAAGGGCAAGATAAACACGACGCACCCAAGTCATGACTGGACCGAGGAGAAAGAACAAACTTTTCCAATGCCGAGCGACATAGGCTTTTGGAAGCTCGACGCCGATGGCAAACACGCCGATAGCAAGGACGACACGGGTAAATTCGAGAGTGATGATATTCGATACTTGCTCGTTACCATTAGCCCAGCTGCGAGGATCAAACACACCAGCGCCATAGGGTCCTGGATTGAGATGGTGGGTGGTCAAGATGACATGACGTATTGAAGGGAGTGTACTTTCCTATGATGACACCAAAGAGAAAGGCCCAACAGGCTTCTCCTATGTACAACTGAAGGGGGTGAGCATCGTAACGAGGGTGAATCGCCAAGACTGACCTTTTCGCGGATAAAGAGCGAAAACATGCCAAACTATGTGGAATGAGTGCCTTCATTTTGGGCCGGAATGAAAGAAGGACTAACCAAAACGACGAACCCACCCAAGCATGCATAAGCGATGTGGGGGGTTGTTGGACTAAGCTATTCGAGGATGAGCGACTCGCGGGTGAAAGGTTCTTTACGGCTTACCGGGTGAAACAACATGGCGTCGGCCGAAATCGCCGATAAACCCAATGTTATGTGCCGTGACCGTCGCGGACAATGTGCAATGTCTCGTCCACGGAGGCGGGGTCGTGCGGTCGTGGTGGTTTGAAAGAGAAAGAACAGAAAGGTGTCGTCCGACCAAGGGGCCCGTCAAAAAGTAGTGCCAAGGATTACGTCAGCAGGCAGGGAGATGCGGCGGGCGGCGAGGAGCTGAACTTTATATGGTGCGGAGTTTATGTTCGAGGATGAGAGCTCCGCAGTGTCCGCAAAGAGGGTTCAGTTTATCCCCTATTGTACCACTCCTTCTCCCACGCCAGCCCCACCGCGTAAAAAATCATGTCACCGTCCGCCTTTTGCTGTGATAATTTCAGGTACAAGCGCCCATCCAGGTCCCCGAACTAAATTATTGGGGTTCCAGAAAGTCAAGTACCCGGTTGATCCCGGACTCGATGCACCCCAAATCTCTCTAGCGCTGGACTAATGAGTCAGATCAGGGCTCGAATTTACTAAGTCTCTGCTTGGTCAACTTGTTTTTTTACATCATAGGGCCGTCGCTGCAACTCATTGTCAAGGGTTTCCACCCGCTGGCATTGTAGACCTCTCCCGAGTCAACCGGGCCAACCCATCTCAGGCTACAGATTCGCGAACGCCCAAGAGGTCGCCTCCACTGATCTGTGGCAACCTCTCAAATAATTCTCTCACGCTGACACGATGCCACAAAGTCGATGGTGTCCTCGAACTGCGGCAATTCCGCCCTTGGTCATTGTAATGCTAACTCTGTCGTACCTCGTCATGTCGATCAATCGCCTTTTTCATCCTTTGCAATTGACGACACACTTGGCTAGATTCCGTCAAACAGCGGACAAGCATTTCTCATTCACAACCTCGATGCCCACGCATTCAGCCGACGCGATCCATATTGGACACTCTGCGCACCTAATAAACAGCGTGGTTGGCGCATTTCGCCGTGACATCGTCGATCATCATGGCGCCATCCATCATAAAAGTGCTTGCATGCCGTCCTTGCATTCGGGGGATTCCACCCAACGAAAACAAAATTCAAATCACTTATCAGCACATGGCTCGATAGCGCAGCACCTCCATTCCTGAGAATCCGATTTCAACTCCAGATCGATGTGTCGCGCGATACTGGCCCATTTGAAACGTACGCACGGACATTAATATTGACAATGTGCGTCTCAACGTAGTTCGTTCCTACGTGCTTCCCTGCCCTAGTGCAAGTGAATCCGTCTTTGCTCCTTGTCTCACCAATGACACGCCCATCGATCAACCAATCTTTCAACGCACGCCCCTGCATCTTGCTCGTCTAGATCTCGTTGCTGGTCCACTCAGTTACAGATCCGGTCGCACATTCCAGCATAAACGAGCATGTGTGACTTGGGTACAAGTTTCGCGGAATGCGTCCGACAAGTGCGTCCGAACCCATAGTGTTCGCTGCAGGCGACAGGCTATCACCGAGCAGCTTGCATGTGGGTGTTGGGGAGACGAATAATGAATCATGTATCTGAAACGAGGTCTTTACGATGTCATAGCGCATCACTTACCGTGGCGGTGAACGCCCGGACCATCCTTTTTGCCAAGGTCGTACGGGTTCAATCCTCCACCGCTGCTAAAATTCTTCGTATTCGGATTGGGGAATTCGCAGGACGTTTTACCTCCTAGAGGGAAACTCCAGCTCCTCCCCTCCTTGCGATTCTCCGCCAGCTAAAGTCCTCACATGAGTTTACCGGACGCAGTGCTTGTGCTACGCCCAAAGGTGACCATCGAACGTGTTACACCCCGTTCTACACCCCCTCGGGCCCATTGCGAGCTGTGTCGATGCATTCGAAATTCCCTTGGGAACGTCGCGAACGCGTGCGTTCCGCCAAAAACATCAGGCTGGTCCTTGGGGAAATGTTTCACTGCATGTTCAAGTCGTAACAAGGACCGATCTGGAGAGAGAACCTTCAAGGGCGGAGGGTTCGTCCGATCGTGCGACGACCGGTTCCGTGAGTAGGTATCCTCTCCCATGCTTGCCTTTTGCTGTAGCGAGCAGGCAGGAGCGAACATATTATTACCGCCCGAGGATCCGTCAGGAGCATGAGGTTGGAGGTAAGTAAAGTAGACCAGCCTTCTAGGATAGCGATTGTCTATCGATTTGCAGTTTGCTGTAAGTTGCTTGGTCTGCCTTGATGGGACCAGCCAATTATTAGTCAGAGATCATCTGAAAACGGTCAACGACGCAGTGATGGGACCTTCACGACTTGCTCGGGATCAAAAAATAGAAATTCTGCGGTAGCAACAGACGGAGACGTGACAGCGTACATTGCCATTCTACAACCTCACACCTATTCGAGGTTTAGGGTAACTGTAGCCGTGACGACTCGGATGCGCCGCGGGCCAATTAGCGTAGGCTTCAAAGCTCCTCCTCTGCCAACCACCTCTGTACGAGCGCCAGCGCCTCCTTGGGCTTATCATACGGAACCTTGCCTCTCCATCAGCACCATGTCTCAGCAAACGACGATAGACCTACCATATGTCCAGCCCCATAGACGGTAGCAAACGTCAGACCATTAGCACTCCTTGTCTTACCGACGACCTCCCCATCGACCTCCCATTCTCTCAATGGCTGGCTTACGAACGCCTCTTGTCCAGTCCACGGCATCTTGAGCGTCCAACGCTCGTTGCCAATCCAGTTACAGATCCAGTCGTATGTCCCGACATAAATGAGTGTACGTACGCCACGTTCGAGGAGTGCAGAAACATGGGTATACGTCTCGTGGAATCCATCCTGAGCGTTGTTAAACGCACTGGAGACATCGTTATTGCAGGAGCTAAAGTTTGAGGTGATGGATGGGTCGACACCGAGCAACGCACGAGTCGAAGGGAGGTCGAGGTATTTCCCAATGTTTCTGGAAACCCGGTCATAATTGGTACATTAAGCAAGCGACATGGTTCCTTACTTCGTAACAGGGTAACAGAGGCTGTCCAAACCACCTTCGCATTTCTTGCTAATGTCGTATGGATTCATACCTAAAAGTCTTAATCAGGATGAATCAACGCAATTCAGGTGTCGAGCGCACCTAAAGTGAGGAACGGGCTAGAAAGTTCCTTGTTGCAAAAATCACGAGCGGCGCCGCAGCTCAACGCATCGTACTGGTGGATGCAAGACTCGAGAGTCCATTTTTGGCACCGAGGCACCTACTTCCAACATCAACCGTGATTCTCGCAGGAACGGCGAACACTCACAGCCTGTTTCATCCGCACACACGAACTGTACTATCATTGAGCGCAGGTCTCCCAAATTTTTATTCGACTCACCTGATGCTCGCAACCGGGAATACCGAGGCAGCCGTGCACTGCATGTCGACGTACGACGGGCTCAGCGTGAAGTAATCGACAATACCGTTTCCTGTTCACAAGCGTGGGTTAGTCGAACCCAGGGTTCGAATTTCGACATACCGATCATGACAGATTGCAGATTAATGGGTGTCAATCCGGCAGCGGCCAGCTTGGCATTCTGATCATACACTTCGGCTGCAAAGACAGGGATATAACGACCCTGGCGAGACATTTCGCTCGGCGCCTCGACAAGGTAGTTTGTGCGGACTTACACCGTATGATTCACCTGCCATATGGAAGGCACGACCCTTGAACTGGCTAAAGTGCTCGAAGAAGATAGCTACGAAAGCAGCGATGTCTTTGGCAGCCTCTTCAGTCGTGCTCTGTCAAGTGTGGTGAGGCATGCAAGGCATTCGGGTCGACCACACGTGCTACATACCACTGTTTCGCCATAATCGGCATATGAAAAGCCCACACCAATGGGTTGGTCGACAAAGAAAACGTTGGCGTTGGTGTTCCACGATTCTGGGTGATAACTCGTGCCATTTCCGGAAATCGCTCTGCATGGACCAAGTTCCATGAAGAGGCCCATGCTGGAAGAGCAACCTGGGCCTATACGAGTTGTTATATGACATCGTGCTGTGCGTCGAGGACTGGCACTCACCACCGTTGGTCCAAAAAATGACGTCGTCCGTTGCAGGATCATTGCGGCTCTCGAAGAAGTAGAAGAAGATGTGCCGAGCTTCAATGTCGATGTAACCCGTGTACGCGCTAGAACGCCGCATATGAGCTTCAAGTTGTAACTTGGGACAAGGAAGAGACACCAACTAACTTTACGGTCTTGTCGCAAAAGTCCGTTTTCTTCACCCTGACGCTGTGATTTGGGAAGTACGGATGGCCCAAGGTGGTGAAGCTGTCGGCCGAGAGAGCGCTCAGGTGCTCAACGGGTGTGAACAGCCCATCATCGTACGATGCAGGTTGCTTCAAGCTCAACACTGACTGCGACGAAGCATGACCGAAAATGCCCAAGGAGAGCAAACCAAGCCCACTGAGAAACATTGTGGACACGAGAAAGCAAAGAGCACACTATTCGGAATCCGCTACAGTATTTATTCTCGCGATGAACCCCCATATTTATATGAAAAGTGTTGGTTCTGGTTCTAAATTTGGCAGTACCAATAGGGCCACCTTCGTGGCTAGTCCGTCTACTTATGAGGTTACCGGAAAGCCTCGATCGGGATCACGTGCGAGCGACGGTTCTGCCAAACGGCGACCAATTTTACCAGACCATCTATCGACGGCAACCTCATAGACGGGCTGGTCAGGGCCTCTGAGAACTGCTTCGTGGCACTGCCCACAACTGTCGCTCGACGATTGACTCTGGAATAGACACGGTTGCGCAACGATATTCTGACGCTTGCCGCCGCAACTGCTTGTACATGTCGCTCGTGCCACCTAAAGTGCACGAAAAGAAGAGATGACGTATCATTGAAAACCTCATATGCAGTACATCCCCGTTCCATGCTGTCCCGCCTGCTGAGCGAGCAGATAATTGTGAAATGTTTATCCCATGTTATGAAGCGATCGACTTCAACTCGTCTCCCGTCTCTGCGGTTCTCGACGGCTTTGCCCTTGTTTGGAAGTTCGTTCCCATCACTCAAATTCTATCAGTAGCAACAGCTTTTCGTAGGTATGTGACTTCCGAGTCCGTGTACAGACAGTCTAACCTTTGCCTGAGGGCTAATAACGCCAACAAGTCGACGCTGGATCAGATCACCGAGTCCCAGGCTGACTGCCACATCACAACCTGGTGGGACTCCACTCTGTACTCCGGCATCGTTAATGTGCTCGCCGTTCCACCTGGCGATCTGGATTTCCTCACTGGCGAACAGATGCGCAACCTTCCTCAGTAGTAACCCCAATGACACCGCCTCCGTGCGCGTCGATTTTGTGCGCCCTTTCGTTACCCCTCCCAAGGTCGTCCCATTCTTCAACTACATCGACCTTTGCAAAGATTACGGCTGGCGCGTCTACACTACCGTCTCAGACATCGACACGAACGGTTTCACGCTCACCATCGATACGTGGTCAGACTCAACCTTCTCAATCGAGAAGCGTTTCTAACATGACCAGCCATGGACAACCGCCTGTTGTTCTCAAGCAGTCCGGATCCCAAGGCCGAATTACGCACTCACAGCTATCAACAATCGCTGAGGGTTTTCAAGTCGCCCGTTGCATCGATGGCGACATCCTCGCACAAGCGTGTGCACGCCTCGACAGTCTTTCGTACGCCCACGAAATCCCGTCCACTCACGTCAGTCGAGCCACATATGCTCCCTCGTGCAGAACCTTCACACGATCGCATTCGACGTCGACATCGAGCCACACACAAGGACGCTCTGCGAAATGGTGGGCGCGCAGTGTCCTGCGGGAGCGGGGGTGCCAAACGGGCGGTGGTAGGCTTCGTCAAGCAGATATCTCCGTTGATGACCCACGATGAGGTGATATGCGATAATCGGGTAACGACCTGTCGGCCACGCAGATGGTCGCTTGTTTTCGCGATGCAGAGTCTGGGGGGGACAAGTCCTTGTGAGAGACAGCGTGAACGAGCGCCCGAGACACGGAACCTGTGTACTGATCTATATTAGGGAGGAGCAACGTGTATAAAATGCGAAAGGGCGACAGCTTCTCCACTCACTCTGATCATTGTTTTACTACATTGTGTCATTGTTACCCATGTTGTCGACAATGAGCGGTGCGTACTGACAAGATGGGGCCGCATTGATACTGATAGGTGGACAAGAACGTTCCCCGCTCATCAAAATCAACGCCAATAGGGACCTGCATGCGGTGACATTCTCAGCAAATGGCGAGTATCTCTTGAGTAGTGGCCTAAGCCAGAACGTTCGAGTGTGGCGAGTGCAAGACGGCCAACGAGTGGCAACGATCAAAGCAAACGATGTCTATTGTCTCGCCGTGTCGAAGAACGGGAAATGGATCGCGGGGGGTATGTGGGACGCCCCCGAGGTGTCTGTGTGGGACGCCAAGATGCACGAAACGGTCTGGAAGCACAGGGAGGATTACGGTGACATCTACGCCGTCGATTTCTCACCGGATTCGACAACGCTCGTTTCGGGCTCTTGGAATCATACAGCCACCATTTGGGATGTCGCGAGAGGCAATAAAATACACACACTCCAACACAAGCGACCTGTGATCGCAGCCAAGTTCTCGTCGGACGGGTATCGAATCGCGACCGCCACTTACGAGGGGTCCGTGCGAGTATGGGACAACTTTGGCCAATTACTCGTCGACATTCCAGTAACGGTGACCTCTTCGTACAACGCCGGTCTCCAGTGGTTCAATAACCGCATCTTTGTCGTATCTGGCAGCACGATCAAGCAACTGCGCGCATCCACCGGTTCAACGGTCTCCGAATGGCCAGTTCCCAATAGCAACTCCGACTCGTGCATTGGTATACCAAGACATGGCAAATTTATCGCATGTTCGACAGGCCGTTCTGTCACCTTTTGGGACACGTCAACCCACTTGCAGATTGGTCTCGTCAAACACACTGAAAACATACGTTCATTTGCGCTATCTCCCGATATCAGGTCTCTCGCAATCGGTGGATGTTACGGGACAATCACTACCGAAGGTCTATCTTACATTATTGTGAGTACGTAGCCTCATTAGACTATGTCATGTCTGATGCCCTGCTCTTCATTCCCATCGTCTCGTCTGTATTCCACCCTCCAGGGATTATATATTCAGATTGACGACGCTGTGCTCAATGCATGGAAGAACAACCAGCTCGAAGATGCAGAAGCGTTACTGACCACCGCGATACACCAGCATGAGCATCCGGACTACCATTTTCTCACTGCTCGAGCTCTCGTACGCGCTCGTTTGCAACAATGGGACGAAGCGCTTGTTGATGCCCAAATGGTGCTGCTTGCTTTACTCTCACATTCATTAACGCTGACGCCAAGTCGTACCAAGGCCATCGATGCTCAACCATCCATGATTGCCTACATTGCAAAAAGTATAGCTCATGTCGGCAACGGCGAAAAGGACAAGGCTTACCTGGCATGCGATATCGCGTTCGAGCACTCCCATTCATCTTCCATTCCCCTTCCCCTCCCCATCAAGGTCTGTAACCCTGCACTTGGTCTCCGATCAATTCCCAATCCATTTTAGGCTATCGTCATGTTTATGGCCGGAGAACACCACGATGCGTTATGCTACATGGACAGCCTCACTGCTGCAGTTCAATACAACTCAACATGGCATGCGATTCAGGCACGTGCACGATGTGCTACCGCGTGACGGATATCACAACTGACGTCTCGCAAAGGCTTACATGTATCTTCTCCTTGGGAAATCGAATACGGAGCGCAAGGAATACGAGCATGCCATACGGTTATTCGAGCGTGCACGCGCGGGAGTACAGCATGGTCAGAATCGACTGCCTTTGGTTGTCTCGTTGGTAATTTCCCCTAATCGGTCCAGCGCAACGTGTCGAAATCGCTCACCTATCGCTTCTGACAGATGTCGGGATGGAAAATTGACAATCTTCACATCACAGTCCGGCAGTGCCTTTGTGAAGCCCTATATGTAGCCGATCGTAGGAAGGATGCAGGCGAATCTCTGCTCGAAATGGTAAATGGTTTTGAGGAGGAAGTCTATGCGAGCGAACTGATCACGAAATGGGTTTCTGGTGAGTTGATACTGTATACACCTGTGTTCTATGCATTCAAAACTTCTCTGCAGACTTGACCCACCTTTGTCTCTCCGCTCCCGAAAGTGATGGCGACGCGGTCTCGACTCCAAGTGAAGATACTAACATGGTGACGGTTCACGCTACCCCCGCACCGCTTTTGAGGGAATGGGCCAAAGCAAAATTGGCCCATTGCTCGTGGAAAGATGTCTTGCTTTCTGCGGTCGATGTGAGTACCTTTTGCTCTCGTGTCTACCCGTGGCCCTGACGCTCTCGGTTTGAAGTTCATCGTTTCGAGATTCACACTCTACCGGGCTATATATGAGCGTCTCGAGGCAATTGGCTGCACAATGGATGCTGGCAAGTGTTTTCGCCAGATGGTGGATGAACTGGTCGAGGTACCTGATGAGCAGTCTGCATGGGTTTTCGGTGAGTGGTCTTGCATAAGATGTATATATCAAATATTGACATGACCATTGTACTCTAGACTTCAGACGACGTTGCATGGAGAAGCCACAGAGTAGTGGGGACACCGCAGTGGGCGACAAACGGCATGGTAGTGCCGTCTTCCATTATCCTGCTTCACCGGTGCTCAAACCCGCCACGCTACAAAATCTTCTGATTAAACGAAGCAATGCATACATGGCCAAAGGTTTGTGGATGGAGGCACTAAATGATACGAACAAGGTGCGTTGCATTCTCTCACAAGGGCTAGCTCTTGTCAATAAATCATCGCCAGGCAATTGAACTTGATCCACTGTCCCCATGGGGCTATGAAAGGAAGCATGCTGCATTACACAAAGCTGGAGATTATCAAAACGCAATTGATGCGTTCGAGGCGATGCTCTCAAGGATGTTGGAGTCGTCTGATCCAGAGATTCGTGGTGAGGGTGTCGACACCATATCGAAGAGCATATACTGACCTTGCCTCCCAGCGCTTCATTGCCAGTACATCGATCCAGGAGAGACGAGAAAGACCATCCAGAGGGCTGTTCAGGATGCCATCCGCGACTTGCCACAAGTGCTCATCAACATCCTCTCTGGCCGGCTTTGTGACAAATCTCAACAAGCTGCGTCATTTGAATCACATCCCGTCTTCATCAAACTAGTCTCCTCCATGACGACCCGCATCGACAACGTCGCCATCAACCATGACGTAACGGAGTACTACCGTTATGGGATGTTCTCGCACAAGTGGGAAAACAATGAACCTTTGTTCGAGCAAGTCATACGCATGGTGGTGTACGAACTCGAGGAATCTCCCACCCACGACAAACTCAAGATGTTCTGCCAGATTGTGCAGGATGCTGGGTTGCAATGGGCATGGAGTGATACTTGCTGTATCAACAAAGCAGATCACTTCGTACGGGAAGAGGCGTTGGTTGCCATGTTCAAGTGGTACCAGGGGTCCGCCTTGACCGTTGTCTTTCTCTTTGACGTTCTCTCTCCATCGCAGCGTGGCGACCTGATGAGGAGCATCTGGAACTCCCGGGCGTGGACATTCCAGGAATATCACGCATCCAAGGTGGTCCGGTTCTACACCAAGGATTGGAAGTTGTACATGAACCTTGACATTCCTAACCACAAGGAGTCGCCTGAGATTATCTCGGAGATGGAAGAGGTAATGGGTGTCTCAGCGAAAGCGTTAATGGCACTCCGACCAGGCTTGAACGATATACGAGAGAAGCTCTGTCTAGCCTCGACACGACGGACGACTCTCGTCGAGGACGCAGCGTACTCCTTACTCGGAATATTCTCCATGTCTTTACCAGTGGTGTATGGGGAGGGAGATCAAGCGCTCGGACGACTATTGGCGCAGCTACTCACGAGCTCGGGAGACACAGGTATCCTTGCATGGACAGGGAGATCTGGGAGCTTCAATAGCTGTCTCCCGACCAATATTATCGTGTTCAAGCAGCTGCCACTCTCACACATCCCACCCGTGATCGCAAGCACCGAGATGGACAAGATCATCGCCAAGTTACGTGCCTCTTCACTGAATCTCACTTTGGTCATGAGGCTGCACGACCAACTTGATGAATTCCCTGTGGCGTCGTTTTCAGGGCAGCGAATGAAGCTTCCATGCCTCACTTTCAAACTTGGCGCTGTAACGGCCATTTGGAATGCTGAGGGGTATGTGTTCCGTGCACAGACAAATGTGCTCGGGATCGTGGAGATCAGGACGGAAGAAGATCTCTCTCGATTCAGTCGTCTGTACCTTGTTCACCCATGGATTGACTTTCTCCTCGACCGTCAACCTGCCAGTGGTGACCTGACTGCGACCCGCCGCAAAGACACAGGCTCTCTCCCGCCCCCTTCGTCTGTATCGCTCAAACACAAACTGATTCGAGCCTTTCAAATGATCGCTCGACTGAGCCAACCATTTGGTGCGCTCTTGCTCGCAAAAAAAACTGGAGTTGCAGCATACAGGAGGGTTGCCGCAGAGACTCTTATCACGGTCAAGTTGGAGGTGATCACGCCGGCAGTGCTGAACAAGCTGGTGTCCAGCGTGCGTGTACTGGAAGTGCTCTGATGAGGCTTTCGTAGTTCGAAACTGTGTTCTTTTGGTGGGCTTTTAGAGTTTCTAATCATTGCTTATGAACAATTTCGAGACCTGGCTTATGCCGTGCTCTTCACTTCCTTTTGCTTCCAGCCATAATTTTCTTTACAGGCACGTTGTCGATATCACTCTGACTGTATTTCTCTGAATTGATCTGGAATCTTGGGACGTCATGTTTGATTCGCGTCAACATCCCCAAGATGGATAATCGATAAACAGTCTAGAGATAGTATTACAGTGCTCAAACAGATAACCTCTTATGATACGCAGATGGCGGGTGTAAGTGCCGACAACTATTTTCTCGTATGCAGAGCGAAGAGTTCCAAGAGGGGATAATCATTCCACTGAGTCGCCTCATCGGCGGCTCATAGACGGGCCGGGTCCCAGACATTTGGACGTCGTTGTGAGGGTCCAGTGAAATCCATTTCTGGGAGATGGCTGGTATTACAAAAAAGCCCTGCTGCAATAGTCGAGTCACTCGTTGATATAGGAAACTCCACGCAACGGACATCACCGTTATCTCGTGTGGTAATCCACCTAATGATCGACCATCCACTTGAAGGTTGCCATTAAGAAGGTCAATGTGCACGGTTTGCGAGAGTTGGTCCTTGACTGTGTTTGTTTTGCATGTAAGCCAAGAAGAATCTGTAAATTGAAAGTGCTTCCATCTGTCTGCACCTGACCGATAAGTAGCGAAAATCTTGCTAGTCGCGAGAGATCAATGCCATACTTCTATGCGTCGGCAAGGATTACATCCCTCAACATCCACTCTAGAGCGAAAGAGAGACGCCAGTCTCTTTTGAAGGAGTAATCGGGAATATTCATCACCGTCGGATGGCTAATGGATCGAAGTAAGTATGAGTGTCGGGGGCATTTGACATTCAAAAACTGGACATACAAGCAGAACTCGGGCGGAGCGCATATATAAAAAAGGCGCAAGAAAGTAGAGTGTCAACATCCCTGGAAGACTTTGTATATCGGATAGCGGGATCAACGTCGAACGTGCTTCGACAAGTGGCGGTCATGTCCCGCGAGAGACGCCCGCGCTCTTCGTTCATAGATGCCATTGCCAGTGTCAGGTCGTGTGATAGCTCCTGTACCCAACTAAACGTCTTCCTGCGTATGCTCCGAAGAAGTGCGATGGCTCGGACGTCTTCAATAGGAAGCAATAAGGAAATGGTATTCACCCTATCCATCGAGCCGGCCCCGATATCCACGAACAGATTTTCCAACTCGTCTAAGAGGATATTACAAAAGGACGGCGCTTGAAGCTCTTGATGCCAGATCCACGTGCCTGTATTTATATCAAGTGGCCCAACCTGAGACTGCGTTAGAGACGAGGAAATGAACCTGATGACGACGGAGGTCGAGAGTTCTGCTGCGCAGCCCCGCGCAGGATGTGAGTGCACCACCGTTCCGCAAGTGTGCAAAAGAAATGAATTCATCGAGGGATAGCTCTGTGGGACAATTCGCTTGAGCAGACATGGTGTCGTTGGGTGTGTGACGGGTATCACAACTGCGTACGAGGGACAATAGAATCCAAGGCCGTATTTGTCACCGTCAACGTCAGATGGTAGACATGGTAGTGGCAGCACTAACGGTTTCGACAAACAGGACCAAAGTCATCTGTACGAGCTCGCAAAATGTACTTGTACAGGTTGCGAAAAGTTCGTAGCCTACGTAAGCAGAGGAATCGAGGCGGTGCAAGGTGTAGTCTGCGCGAGAGCGTAGCGAGGTGGCGCACGGCTTTCTCTCCGCCGCCACCTCCTCCGCTCAGGCAGTCGACACGCTGCTCATTTTTTCGTCGCCCACCCTCCTCTCCCTCTCAGTTCCGGCAGTCGTCTGACCTCCGTTCCAACCACCTGCCTGACGCTTGTCGCCCGCTCCCCTGTAATGCAACAAGCTGAACCGTGAGTGGCCCAACCCACCCTCACAGCTCACCTTGCCATCCGCAGATCGGGCCAGCCTCCGGCTGAAAAACCCTGCGGGTTTTCGCCCAACCACTCAGCGTCATCCGAGCACTTCGTAGCATGAACATTCTCCTTTCTTTGTCCCTACTAGTAATCTACCCGTAGCTTTGAATATATCACGCCGCACGCGAGCGCGCGTATTCACGCAGAACTACTTCTTTGTATTCATCTTCGCGATGCTTTTCTCGCTCCTCGCTCTCCCCTTGCTCGCCTTCTTCTTCGGGGGTGCACCCGGCTTTTTAGCAGTACTTGCCTTGCGGACCCTCTCTCCCCGTTTAGTCTGCAGGGACATGTCCTGTTTGGCTAACGCCATCCTAGCCTTTTTCTTGGCCATTCTCCGAGCTACTCGATCGGCATCCGCGGCCTTGACATGCTTTCGCTCCTCCTTGCTTAGCTTGACCAGCTTCTCACCGAGAGATGGGTCCCCCTTCGGAACAGGTGGCACCGCGGTGCAATTAGACGTCTGTGTGGGTTTGGCAGGAGGTGCATTCTTGACGGAGGTGGCATTGGGTACCGATTTACACCGTTGGACGCGCAGTTTTCGTTTTGCAAATTTGAGCTTTCCCTGCTCGAGCGCGAGAATTTCATCGACACACGTCCGATCCTAAGGGTCGTTCTCTCTCAATACGCTGTTCGCATGTCAGAACGAAAGAAGTACGAACCGAGAATTGGACGTAGGCAAAGCCTTTCCCGAGTTGAGTATCCTTATCGCGAATCGTGCGTACACGAGTGACCCAGCAATTTGGTTTATCCCCTTCTTGCGAACCCTCAACATCAGGAGGCCCTCGTTCAGCGCTCACGATCCCTTCAAAGAATACCCGTAGATCATCTTCCTTGCTTGCAAAATCAAGGTTGCCGACGAAGATAGTGAGCTTAGGATCTCCGATGGCCGAACTCAGAACTGTACTGTGGGAGAAACCCTCTGTCGTGGACCGTTTCACGACAGCATCGACACGAAGCATGCGATGGAGAAACACAGTGCCGTTACATCTCTCAGTGGCCAGACGTGCCGCTTCGAAAGGATCCATGACGGGAGGTGGAGGAGGCAAGTTCGCTGGTCTGGAGTTGGGAGGCGGTGGGTAAGCAAAGACGATGTAGGCGTGCACGGAATCGGCGTCCGAGTGAATATCTTGGTTGATAAACGCGATTTTCTTCTTTTGACTGGGTGTGAGGAATTTTTTCTCGTCCGTCTTGGACTCGTCTCCAGGGTGTTTATCACGCCATAAGGAAGCACGATCTCGATCGTGTTGCCGAGGTTGCTTGTTCTTTTTCGCTTCGTCGCTTGCTTCGGGCAGCTTCGAGGTAGGCGTTTGAAATGCGACGGAACGAAATCGGGTAGACTCGATCTTCGCCGTTGGTATTAGCGCGAGTATGTGTCTGTGTAGTTGTTTTTGCAAGGGCTGCGGAGAGTGTTATCACCAACGAAAGCGTCAGCAAAATCACCTCTCACTTACACGCTTTACCGCTACATCAGGAGCTAGATTGCCAATGAATATCGTACGCGCGTCTCGTCTTTCTTTTGTTTCGTCTGACGGTGCATATTTTGCCTTTCTGTTACCCGGAGGCTTGCTCGGTTTGTCCTTTTGAAGGCTCTCATGAATCAAGGTAGATGCGTCTGCATCGTCGTCTGAACTCTCCGAGTCGGACGCGTGCGAGGAAACGCCCCCTGAGCTTTCCGCCTTCGTTACATCGGAGATGGTAGGTTCTGATACAGGTTCCGGGGCGATTCGGACGCGATTGGTCCCACTTTTCTTCTGTTTCCTGGGTGGTGATGACGAGGTCGCGTCGGCGGGTGAAGATTTGGAACGTTTGCTATCCGGTTCATCACTATGTACGTCGGACCTGCGTTTCTTCTTTTTCTCTGTGGTGGGTTCGTCGTTCGTCGTTGACTCTGGACGTTCTGATGTGGTCTAGTATGAGGTGATCAGGAGGGTGGCTGAGAATGCTAAACACAACACACCTGGGAGTTAAAAAGGGTATCAAGTTCGGTGTCTATGGCCTTCTTCTTTCCGGAAGACTTGGATCCCAGCAGAAAAGATGTAAGACTCATGCTATATGCCAGCAAGACTGAAGTCCAGTACAGTTACAAGACTACAAATATTCTCCGGGTCGCAGGCTAATTGATGACTAAGCACCAAGTACTGTAACACGTGACCAAAGCCGTTCGGTTCCGCTCAGTAACGTTGGATACGCGTCTACTACTAAGTACTGGATCATTTTCAATAAGAGCATTGTTATCATGATCTCAGCCGGATGCTGCTGGTCCCTCGGGGATGCATAGCGCATGGCGAGTCTCACAAGTGCACAACCATGATGCACGGCGCCCCACATAGTGCACGGGTTAGACAACAGTTTCCAAACGTTTCCATGCTCCTGGGTCATCCCGACACTGTATTCTCGTTCCTAGCATCTCGAAGGAGATTCTCATCATATTCCGTGCCGTGATATGTATATCCCTAGATCATCGGCCACTCCTCAAAGACTCCTTGCCCAAACCTGAAAAAGCTGATGCTACCGGCATCGACAGCAGCTATCACGATGGTCTTCTTGCCCGTTTTGAGAGCAAGGAAAGGATTTAGTTTGGGTGACGTAGATGTTGGTTTAGTCTTCTGAGGTGAAGGGACCGTGCGGAAGAAGGGAAGAAAAGAGGGCAGATGTCGGAATAATGTCCACAGACAGGAAGGCCAGCTTGGGGTAGGTAGAGATGTCGTTGTTCTGGGTGGTGATCCTCTCTGAGGTTCTGTCCTCGAAGCAGTAGGACGAACGTTGGTCGGCTGGGAATCAACTGGTTGTTTGATGGGAGCTGGGATGCCACGTTTACGCGGTGGTGGGAGGGGCATCTCTGGAAGCAAGCCGAAGAGCGCAGTCAGCTCCTGCAAAGAGGGTATGGACGTCGTACGTGCGCTGCACGTGGAACGATCAGCACTAATACTACAGGTAACATGCATCGCATGTCAAAGCAACTCACTCGACGACCACGATGTGAAAATCCGGTGGAGGAGGAGCTGTCTTGCGGAATGGTGTGGAAGGCTTGTAGACATGGAAAAAGACTTTGTATGGTGATGGTACAGATGATTTCGAGGAGGGTTCGCATCTTACTACTGGGCGATACAAGGGAATGGTGTGACCACAGGGTATGAATCGTAGCGCCTTGAATATCTCCTCTGATTTAAAGAACGCAAGGTTATATACATGGCGGTAGAGCACAGGTAAAGGACGTACGAGTTGTTTTCTGCCGGTGAAGCTGAAGTCGCTTCCACCAGTTGGTCTTGTAAAAAAGCCGGGCAACGCTGATGACTTTTGATGCAAAGGCCGAGAAGAGTCCCGTAAGCCTTTGTGTGACGGTGTGTGGTTGAGTAACTGGAAGTGAAACTGCTGGTGCAACCGGGTACTCGGGTGTTGGAGGCTCAGCACGCATCAAAACAAAACCGAGACGTTTCAAATATGCGTACACCTATGTACAGATGCAAGCAACTTCAGCAGTATTAGCTCCGAAAATCGGAAACTCGGTCACCTGATAACGTTCCAGAGTCAATTCTTCACGGCCAATCATCTCAGCGAAAGCTTGTTGAACTGATATCGGCGCGCCTGGACTTTGTGTTTCATAATTCGAGGGGTCCACAAGCGATACTCCAGCAGAAACTGATTTATAACAAAATAGAGCGCTGCGTTCGATGAGATACAGGGCTTCTTCCGGAAGAAGTTCTAGTCGTTTTGGGAGTTTGGATGATGGACCTAGAGATTCGCCATTTGTACTATCGTACCGCGCCGCCCGAGATACAGAGTGGCCCATCGTTGAAAAGTGGATTCCACGCGCAGTCGTCACATGCACACGATCAATTGAGGGATACCAGATACCATAACTTATAGTTCTGCTACAATAGGGTGTTAACACGGGGTGCTCCTGTCTGACGACATCGACAGCGAAAAGATCGACCAACCTCGAAATAGTTCTAGTGGCGCGAAGAGCCTCGAACATCGCACCTCGTGAACGGTCAAGGACGTGGAGCTGCAGGCTTGATCCCCCACCCGGGGTAGGCTCAAAGTCCTTTTCACCACGTTTTGGGATAATAGGTCGTGCAGCAGCTCCAAATTTTCTGACTGACATCATTCATCCGTGACTCGTGCACTGGCAAAGACTCACGGGAGCTTGGTCCAATCTGGTCCACCATCTTCATCCCCGGAGGAACTATCATCACCGTCTTGAGTGTTTTCTGCGCGTGGACGTGGAATCTCGAGAGTTTCGTCCATAAAGGTTGCCTTTGTAGTGAAAGACAGCGGTCAAGAGTTCCATAAATAGATACAATCTCTTGACTCAGCTCGACTCCGAGTTTTCCTTCTACTACTACCCGCTTGTGTCCTAATCTTCCGTTCCACTCACTTTGGTTGGGCGAAATGGAATCAGAACGCAAGCCGACATTCGTTCAGTCCCTCATCGTGCGCCGCTCAGTTCCTTTTGTCCAAAACATCCCCACGGACATTTCGACACTCCTTATTCCGCTTAGGCAGGAGGTGCAGCAGGGACAGCCGTGGACTTGCTTTTCTTCCCAATAGATACCATCAAGACGCGATTACAGTCTACTCAAGGATTTATAAAGGCTGGCGGCTTCAAAGGCATATACAGAGGCATTGGGAGTGTGGTTGTGGGCAGCGCACCGGGAGGTGAGTATCGCCGTGCGTGTTGCTCGAATATTTATGACCGGAGAGCAGCGGCAATGTTTTTCTCGACATATGAAATGTCGAAGCAATATTTACCTTTGCACGGGCAGCTAGCCCCGCTCAACCACATGATTTCCGCGTCGATTGGTGAAATTGTATATCGTCCTGTATCACTGCCATGCCTTCAAATATCTGAGGTTACGTGCTTTAGGTAGCCTGCTTAGTTCGTGTTCCAACCGAAGTGATAAAAACGCGCACACAAACATCATCTTATGGTTCTGCAGCTACGTCCCTCGTCGCTGCAAAGATGATTCTGAAGCATGACGGCGTTAGCGGTCTCTACCGAGGGTTCGGGATAACGATAATGCGTGAGGTTTGTAATGCCAGTCGCAAATGTCTTCAAGGCGTTCCTCATCCTTTTAACAGATCCCATTCACCTCACTTCAGTTTCCCTTGTATGAGTTTTTGAAGTACCGACTCTCTCTGGCCCTTGGTGCACGCCCGCTTCATGCTTCAGAAGCCGCAGTCTGTGGCAGTATTGCGGGTGGTGTTGCAGCTGCATTGACGACTCCCCTTGATGTTATCAAGACGCGAGTGATGTTGGACATGCGAGTATGTCCGCCATTCTTCGCCCATCCTCTTCTCTAACAGGCTGGTTACGGAATATCAAGGATCCCACCTCGAAAATGCCTTCGCTCCTGAGCCGTTTGCGGCAAATTTATACTGCCGAGGGACCAAAGGCACTATTTGCAGGTGTCGTGCCGCGAACGCTTTGGATATCCGCCGGTGGCGCTGTGTTCCTAGGTGCTTACGAGTGGGTTATTGGTGGTCTGTTGGATAGATGACCCTTGTGGTATGACTGTCATTGTTATGGAGCAACACATGGATCGACTTAGAGCAATACCAGAGAACGGGACTGATGACTTGTCATCAATTACCCGCTCGGATGTGCTGAACCATCATGACCTTCGAGTTCGCTAATCATTCCCTGATAAATCCGTTTCTCGAATGGGTCGCAACGGCAATCCTATTCGCGCCAAAGTCGAAAATAGGATGACAACCAGTCGCACGCCTAACAGCAGTCTGGATTCGTTGCCATGGCGCATACCGAGACGATGTGGGACGACTAGAAAACCAAGTTGAGTCTGTATCAGATGCTTGAGAAGCGCGGATATTGGATTGGCTCAAAGAAACATTTGATTAGAATTCGTACGCACAATCTGGAACGGCGGCGTATCGTTCAGGCTGGCGGTTACCTATGGCTACCAGCGGCGACTATCTAGGCAACGGACACAGTACCAGGCATTTGGGTTTAGAAAACCGCGCGAGTCCTTGGGTCAAACCTCTTTGCCTGTCGCCAGTCCAGCGAACGACTCGTATCCATCAGACCGGAAGTTGGTCCATGGTGGTACCGTTCAATGTGTCGTCCTCGATACCACATCCGACCTTGGTTGTCGCCGGTTTACCGCCGGAACAGTGACCCTCCAACTTGGCCCAGGGCTGTGTAGACTGACATCGGCGATCAGGGGTCATTTTCGATCCTGCCGTGTCTGACAAAGCATTTGTACTTCTCAGGTCTCTGCCGGCCCACTCGTATGGGGTGGCGACGTCAAGACGGTGAAACGGTATGTCGATGGTTACCGGGTATTTTGGCATTTTATTTCAATCAAACATTCGCACCCGATCCCACAGAACACTGATTTCTCTGCAGGAGTTCTTACCTTTGCCATTTTCTTGCATACCGGCTTGGTTTAGCGAGGTACCAGGCTAAGCTATAAATGATCGTGATCGGCACTCATGATTCACCCACAGCGTTTGATTTCCCCAGCTTGAAGCTTCATATCTTATGGGACGGTGAACTCCCTCCGGAATTCTGATTTCTTGTACCACCTTCACACACTCTTTCTCTTTACCAAAGCAGATATCAAAACAGCACTCACCCCGCAGGTATGTTACGAGTCGTTCATTGTCATGCTTCTCTATTTAACTCCACATTAAAGACTGTTTTTGCAATCGCAGTAGTCCCCGTGTGTCATCCTTCACACGTCCTCCACACCGTAGCATGGATTTGGCTGCACCTGCTAACGTGTAACATCGCGAACCAAGTCAAAGCACCTGACGAGGACAGGATCAACAAGCCCTTTCGTCCGGAAGAATTTCTGAACATCATGCTAGAATTCTTCGCTGGATCCTCGTTCCTATTTGCCTGGCAGTCTCGGCGGCATACAGCAAAGAGCTATTATTCACGAGCTTGGAACTCCAAGTTCTCACCGTGTTGTACAGTGAACTTTACGGTGATGAATGTTTCCTTTTGAAGAATTCGCTCACTGCTGTCATGTACGGCTGCGCTGGCTTTGGGGGTGCATTGCTGGCAGGTGTGTCAGAAATTTCTGCTGGCGTCGCAAGTGGTTTATTTGGCACTGGCTATTAGGATGCGACCAGTCCCACGCTCCGAGGACGGTCCGGGTAGCCGTTCAGTTGAGCACCGCTGTACTCGCCTCTACATTGCATGCACAAGACTTCAAGGACGTCTCTGGGGACCGCTTGACGGGTAGATGTACCCTCCCCATCATATTCCCGTTTGGTGCTAGACTATCCGTCGCGCTGGGTATCCCGCTGTGGTCGATTTGCCTGAGTCGCGTTTGGCGTCTTGACCCGCTCAGCGCTTCAGCGTTCGTGTTGTACTCTGCCTACACGGGGGTTCGCTTTTGCTTTACCGGTCCGTCGGCGACGACAAGCGATCCTGCAAATTTTATAGTGTGAGTGCGTGTCGCATCTCGTGAGAGTGCTCGCCTTGACGACTCTGCCAAGTTTTGGCTTAGCGTTCATCACATACTTCCTGTGCACTGGTATATCTGCTCGGGGACGAGCAGCCTCTGGTACCTCGCGCCATCCCCACGTTGTCATCATTTGTAGTATTTTCATTTCACATCACGGACCTCCCACGTCAAAGATAACCAAAGCTCCATTATTCCTCATATTACAAACTTCACGGACTACTCATGTATACTTACAAACAAGCCATGGAATCTATATCCACTTCCGGTCTGACCATAGTCGCCTGCGGTGTATCGGTTGGCGGACCGGTGAGAGTACAGCACTTCATATCTGCACGTTTTGATCCGAGATGTAATGTCAACGTTTCAACTATGGACGCTTTGTACAATGCCCATAGCCCACCCGCGATCACCACGGGCAACAATTTTCTCTGTGAAGAACTCTCCCAACATATCCTTCAGCTGTGTAATCAACTTGGCGTCCTCTTCTCGCATCCGGTGGAATGACTCCGGCATGTCGGAGACGGGACAAAGCGTTTGCATTGCGATCTAGTCGGGAGTAACGATCCTCGGCCGACGGCGAACAGAAAATAGATGCAAACTCACCATGACTGCGTCGACGACGCCATCAACGCCGTCGCCACCCGAAGCAGCACATTCCTCGCCTACGACGCGGGCACCGCCGCCTTCGAGGACGCCTTTCCGGACTGCCTCCTTACCAATGCCGACAAGACCACGAATCGCGCCTTCCCGGGTGCCAAGTGGCTTGGGTGTGCCTTTCGGTTCTGCATTCGACGTCCCTTGCGCGATTGCGAGTGATTCGAAACCATTCACGATCACTGAAGTAGAAGCGGGTGTAGGGCCAGAACCACCCCCGCCCAACAGCGCGACCAAGAGAGTCTTCGTGATGCGTGGAGAAAGTGAGGGATACGTGGTCGAGTGTTGCGTCAATAATCGGCCAAGTGTTTGAGCAGCCGCTGTGCGAAGGTGGGTCGCGTGGGTTCGCGGTAGATTGGAATGTAGGAGCGTAGAGAGAATGGCAGGCAGGATTTGGTGCAGCTATGGGAGATCAGACAGCGTATAAGCAACCGAAAAGGTTACGGAAAGTCAGTCAATGTATACGCACATACGGTTCGATGAATAAGGTCGTGTTCTCCAGTATTCCACCCACGACGTCGAGCAATACCTCAAGTGTTTTTCCTTCTGCTTCACCTTCTGTTTCGTCCCTGAGTGCGTTGACCACACCTTCTCCAACCCATCGTACCAAGTAGGGCAAGAGTGCTTGCAGACCTGCATCTGCGCGAAGACTCGCAAGAGCCGCTGTCCGTTTAGCTGTGTCTGATGCAGATGACGAAGGCGGAAGCAGCGAAGAAGTAAGTCTGGTGTAATACAGTTGAAGTTCTTTTGAAAGAACTTGTTTGACAAGCTGGTTTTGTTGATTTTGTTGCGTCGCTTGAGATAGTTGTCTTCCCTGTGTAGACACGGCGGCGCCAGGTTGTAATGGTTTCGCTTCGGCACCTGCAGGCGTAGGTTCTTCTCTCGGGACGGCTGGTGGATTCTCTGGTACTAGAGGTTGCACTCCCTCTACGGCAAGCCAATGGGCAGTCCAGTTAACGCCTCTCGGAACGGCGATCTTTTCCTCCCTCAAAACTTTGTCGAAATCAATCTCCTCGTCCTCCACGAAATACACGGCACCAGCGGAGGCAAGATGCGGGAACGGAAGCGCGCGTCGAAAGGTGGAAGGAGCGTGAGGGGCATGGCCATACAGAGGTTCTATGTTCAAGGTTCGCAAAGCAAGGTCGATATCGCCGGTGGTGAGTACCGTTCTGCGTGCGTGTCGCATGTAGCGAGCAGCTTCCTAAGTACAACGTCAGCGGTCCTCGCCACCAATGTTGGTGTTGGAACGCACCTCGATGACCTGGTGTATTCTGTATTCGACATCGCTTGCGAGTGCGGATGCGACCGCGTCCGGAATATTCGTGATGCCTAGCGACTCGGCGACATCCTATGGACCATCTCAATTGCAGGTCTCGCTGAGAAATGGATCGCGCGCACTTTGATAGAATCTGCCTTGTAGACACCTGCGTGGTGCGTCTGTGTCAACTTGGATTTTGGGCCTGGTTTGGACATGGTGGCAATAGCACTGGACAGCGCGATTGTTTGGACTCCGTTTACTGAGCGCTTACCACATCTCATACTGTCACTTGCACTCAGCACTACACTTCTACCATGCTTTTTTCCATAACGTTCAGCCTCACAAGTATCGACCATAGAAGAGTCGCGACGCTGGCGTGCTCAAATGTCACAGAGCGTAGCTAGTTAATTACACAAATGAAACAGGTATGGTATACTTTTACAGTGCAATTTACATGGGTCGGTGCTCACATAATGAAGTGGTACCATATGCTAGTGAAATCGTTACATAGAGTCTGTCACTGGAGACCCTGACACGTAGACCCTAACGCCATGCCATATGGCCGGTGTCCGTGCCCATAAAATGGAGGTGGGCTGTGTGCCCATCCAGGGGTATTTTCGTAATCTCGATGTGGGGGAACAGGCTCCGCGGCCATTGACCGTGAGTATTCCACGCCGTATTTTTGGGTTGACCATGCATCGCCAGTATTTTCTGAAGATGGCCATTGTAAACACTTCATGTTTACAAGAAGATAAGCACCAACGAGAAGTCATCCCACAACTTGAACGGACCCCTAGTTCGGGCTCGTGCGACCCGCTGTTGGGCATGGCTGACAATTGAAAGGCGAGCTTTTGGTTCTCGTCCGCGAGATTTCTGAGCTTTTTTGCGGCTGTTATCCGGTCTTCAGTTGAGATATCAACACAGCAACACAACATTATTGACTGACCTGTGATGAGGAGTTGGTGTCGCGTGGCATCTCTGCCTAATGGAGTATCGAATGGATCGACGAGGAGCAAGGCGTCACGCAGCTCAGAGAAACCGACCATTTCTTTGGACCGATATTCTCGTTGAGACTGCATCTTGTTTTTTCTCGATGGAGAAGGCTCTGGAGTGTATGATTGGGATGACGATGACCGCATAGCTGAATGGATAGGGTGAGTCACAGAAACGTTCAGCCTCACGTTGTTCGTATTATAGGCGTTGAGGAGCAGACCACTGCCATGCTGCATTGCTGTGTTAACGGCCCGAACCGCCACGGATAATCTCTCTAGGACCGAGTTCACGATGACGTCCTGGGAGCGAACCTCATTACTTTTCGGTGTCGAGACCTCAGTTTCAATCAGGACACCTACGTGTGAGTGCAAGCACCACAGCCACTTCTTGATAGGGTATGCTTCTCCGGCTAACTTGGCTCTACATTGACCGGGGTGCTTCTAAGGTTACAGAGTCCCAGGCAGCTGATGCACCTGTTCTTCGCGAGGTACCAGATTTGGCATTTTCCTATGTTCCGTTGGCAGCTGCCTTTCGAGGTCACCGAGCCCATCCTGGTTCGTAGGCGTCGGTACGAATGACAGAGGAAGGGGAAACTGTTGGCCACATGAAATGGCATATTTACTCAGTGCCATCAGGACAATATTGTAGTACTACACTATGGGCCAGGATTGGCCAGGATGGCTTAGGTCCGCCGTTTCGCGACTAGGTTCCTACTGATAAGGCTCACAACGAGTGTTCCCACGGTGATCCGAGCCATGCAACGCTCTGGGCAACAACCATAGAAGGATCATCCTATCTCCCAGTTGTCCGGTAGGCACCAACGTCGAGCCGGTCATTCCGGCAGTTGAGCTTAATGAAATGCTGTGTTGCATTTCTGGTGTGCTTCACGTTTGACACCTCATTATTTTTCGGACGCCCGCTTTGGCATTGAACCAATGCAGCTCAATCCGCTATACGGTATTCGGCAGAGTCATGACCTTCAGTTGCATTGTATCTACAGCTCACTGGTGGCTGTGGACACTGTGTAACCTCCCTATAGTGTAGTTATTCCTCATCCTTCCAAACCGGATCCTAGAAAAGCCGAACTACGCACGGTGCGATGAACGTTCTCCGAACGTGGAATCCCCAATCATCCCGACGACCATGGTACGTTCGTGGGTCGACCAGGATATAAAGCAAGGCGCGTAGTCCACAGTTTCACCACGAACTGCAATACTCAACATGCAACTGGTACGGGAAAAGTTAAGGGAGATTGCATCGATTGACGCTTCTTACAGCTCCAGGCCGCGCGTCAAAATATTGGCTCACTTCTCGAGCAATGCAGTGTTCCATACCAAATCATACCTTTTGACGAGAACTTGTACCAAGATTGTATCGATGACTCGATACGGCGCGGATACCCAGTGGACGGCAATCCGTCCGTGCGGACATTCTTGCGAGAAGGGGTCGTTTATGCGGCAACTGCTGGCGCGCATATCCCCCACCGTCCAACACAGATATGGATCGCACTCTACACGTCTTGCGCCATCTTCGTGGACGAAGCGGCCGACCAGTTCCCAGAAGAGATGCTCAATGTCTATCGCTTCAACGACCGCTTCATTCGCAATGAACCACAAGGGTGTGGTGTTCTGGATGCATATGCAGATGTGCTTCGTCGAGCTTCAGACCTCTATCGACCCGTTGGTTCTCATCTGATCACTACAGCGACGCTCAACTTTGTCGCTGCCAACATACTGGAGTACGAAACGAAAACCATGAAGGTATTCTCGTTGAAATCACTACGGAGAACATGACACTGACGACGACGAGCAGATCTCGAGCGCTGCACAACGATACCCCGTTTACCAACGAACCCTGTCTGGGGTCGCGGAAGCTTACTCATTCATGGTGTTCCCATGGGAGGTCCCTCTGAACGACTACATTCAAGCGATCCCAGATATGACGTTGTTCATTCACAACGTCAAGTATGTACCTTGTCCTCTCTCACACTGACATTTATTCACAACCATTTTCAGCGACGTACTATCCTTTTACAAGGAAGAGCTAGTAGGGGAGACGACCAACCAAGTCTCCACGCTCGCTGCTCACGCCAACAAATCAAGATTGGAAACGTTTGGAGAACTGACGGAGGCGACGATCGGCCTCTACAAGGAAGTTGTAAAGATATTGCAGGACTATCCAGAAGCTTGTGAAGCATTCAAACGTTATACGGCCGGATATGTTTACTTTCATACCTCCACGACGAGATATTTCGAGGATTTGGACTTGTAGGCGGTAGATTTGGCAGTCTTGTACTGTAAAGGTCTGTAATGGATAAAACTTATGCTGCGTTGTGCCCTGTATATAGATGGTCACATAAGTGCTTAGACGGCATGTGAATTCGAATACGCCGCGGACGCCGTGAAAATGGCACGACGCCAATGGTAGCCCTAGGTCCTGTGACTGACCCAGGCCCATCGGGAGTAGAGCGTCCAGCAAAGGAGCGGAAATTGAATGAGCAGCGCCTTGTCCCATTATTAGACTCCGTATCAATTTAGTACGAAGGTCACGTATTGAGATGACATATGGCAGAACGGCGGCCACCCAAAGAAGTCATGCTCAGCCTCATTTTCTCTTCCTGTACCGATCATGCACAGGTGCGCCTCTCCTCAGCTGAAATAGACGACACTCAGGCAAGCCGAACTCATCAGGTCATCTCTTGAGCATTTGAATGATCCCAAATAGTATCTTCAACATTACTGAGAGAAAAGCGGAGGGACTACTTATCTCGGGCAATTTTCGGCTTTAACGGGATCGACATACCCGCTAGTCCGATAGCGGAAAATTCCCTTGATATGCAACCTTGCACAGCTAATCTTGGACCATCCAACTTCAAGGGCGATAAGTGTTCGGATTCCAGTTGACATTACTCCTCCGATTGTGATCGATCGATCTCCTTATTGGAGTCTACTGCCAGATATTAGTTGTCGACGGAGAAGCGACGTACCGATGGCTCGGCGATGAGCGCGAGAGCACAATGTTATAGAGACAAACACAGAACCAGTACACTGACGTTCAACGGCGCGCTGAAAGAACAAGGCTATCGTCAAAAATAGATCTCTATCCAATGCCCAGGGCACGTTGAGGCGAAAAAATTCGAACCCCGGGGACAAAAAGTTCAAACGAGGATGACCTTGTATCTCGCGTCCGCAATGAAATTCACTCAGCCTCGTTCCAACATTGTACACTGCGAATGGTACTTCCGCCGGTAGTAATGATCGTGTGCTGTCTAACGTGTCACACATCATGATGTGAGATCACAATTTCATACAGTCAATTAACTTCGATGCTTAAACGGTCGTGGTGTGCAGCAACTATCAAAAGCGGGTTTAGGAATAATGCCGACATGAAGGTATACTAAGAAACAATCAGTTTTAAAAGTAGCACAATGAGAAAGATAACACTCACGAGATACAAGGGAAATGCCAGGACTCTCAACTCTATTAGACGACTGATTTGTTCATTCCACATCTCATGCTACCTCAAATCAGTCTGACCCACGCGACGGAAAAACGTCTCTGCGTCCTCAGGCGCATCGACCTGTACGACCCAGTCCACCGATGGAAAGTCCAATCCACGTGGTACGGTGTCCGTCACAAACAAGACCGCATGCTGCGACGACGTGAAGCAACTGTACATTATCAGTCTCGCTGCCTGTTTATATTTTCCGTGTAGATGTAGCAACGGTATCCTAGGCTGCATCTTGTAAAACGCTTCGGACACGAAACGAACTTGCTTCCCGCTCGAGGGAGAAGACGAGCCTTGTTTTCGAGTGGAGATGTGTCTTGATGAGCGACCACAGAACGTCAAGCTTTCGGTCGAGCGTGCATATGCCGTAGTGTTGTGAGAGGCTCGCGGGCGTGGCTGTCGAGCTTCCTGCTTCCTGCACACCGATGTGGACCACGTTCTTAAGACTCAGACGGGCTAGCTGCGTCACGGATTGCGTTCACATGGCTGAGAAGAGCAGCGTTTGACGGGATGTCGAGAGAGAAGGGCAGACTGAGGCCCATGTCGAGGATGCAGTTTGCGTCGTCGAGCACTAACGCAAAACCCGTTCTCGTGCCATCCATACAACGAGCATAGATATACTCACCGAGAATCTGCAGTTATCCGACTCAAAGCCAAACGTCTGATCCATGTGTTGCAACAGTCGACCGGGCGTCGCGACGAGGATATTCATTCGAGTCAGATGCTCCCGTTCGTCTTTGAGGTTCTTCCCTCCAATCACAAGCCCAGTAGATAGCACCCTACGGGACGCAGCACGTCGAATATTTAGACGGCCTTACATCACTTGATCACGCTTACGTTCAGTGCTCAGTGACGGAGAACGCACCAATTCTCGCGTGGGTGAGACGCCGAGTCCATCTCGAGGTCCTCATTTTCGACGACAGTATCTCGAGCGTAGGCACAAGGAATGTGAGAGTCTTGTCGCTTCCTGTCCGTGCCGCGCCTAGGACGTCTTTTCCCTTGAGCGATACCGGTATGCTCGACACCTGAATGTTGGTCACGTCGACGAACTTGAAGAAGTATTTTTGAGACCTAGGGGCAGAGAGTCATCCTGGACAGAGTCAGACATATCGCGCTCGGTCCTCCTGAAAAAATCAGCTTCATCCATGTCTATGAGCCGAGTGCGAGTCACGAACTCCAGAGCGAGCGTGTGCAGTGCGTCTAGCTGCTCTCTGCCAGTGTCGTGTATTTTGTTGAGCCGGGTTGCATGAAGGGGCTTTGCCTGTCTCTTTGCCTTGCGTTTTCTTGGCGCAGTGGAGGTGCCTGTGAGGCCATGTCGCAGTACAAGTAGGAAACGGAGGTGCTCCACTGTCCGTTACTTCGAGTCATTGGGCAGTTCAGGAGACGTCGCGATACAAGACTTATCGCAGTACTTAATTGAAAGCTGCTCGGATTTTGTCTGGCCTGGTAACATGTACATGCATATCGTAGCTTGTAGCCCCTCCGAGTCGACACGAACAGAGGTTGGCGCCACCTTTGCTTAGTAACTTGGGAGTGCCGACGGGAAGTCGGCCCATACCTTGCTTGCATGTGTACAGTAGTTTTAAAAGGGTTATAGTGGTCTTTCATTTTCGTAGAGACTACAGTTACAGAGACACAAGATAAGTAAAAAAAGACGGAAAAACATTGTCCAGTATCGAAAGTTGTTGAGATCATTTCTAGCGGCCGAACATTGTCAACGACGACATTTTGCTTTTGTTTACATCTGATGATTCAGCTTCTGTAATCATGTCATCTGACCTCGTATGGGGAACTCACCAAGTCGTAATATGGAACCACCAGAGCGTTGTCGACGGCGATAAAGCATCGAAGGTTGTTGAGATCGTATGTAGCGAGCGTACATTGACGACGATGAGACTTGAACATAAGTTGGTACCTCCATTAGCCTTTGTTTACATCTGATGATTCAGGAGCACTGATGACATGTCAAGAGACCTTGCAAGCAAGGTAATAATCAACTCAAACACTCTTGGTGCTCTCGGAGTTTGAAACTTCACAACTTGACCTACACCGTCATGAGTTCCGATCCTGAGGCCCCTATTCCCCTCGAGTTTGTTGAAGATGACTTTACAGAAGAAGAGCACCGAAATTTGGATCTGGAGATTTCTGAAGAATACGGAAAACTAACTCCAACCGACTTCCCACGCGTGCTAGTTCGCATTAAGAGGCAACTCGGGTCCTATCGCGCCACCCAGGCCAAAATCACGCGAGAGGACTTCTCGAGAATGATACAAGAGCAGCCAGCCCTCCGGGAGTTGTTATTAGATGGCTCGTACAAGTTATTGAGGCGTTGGGGTAAGGACGCATCATCTCCTACTCCAATCACATGCTAATTCCTCGGTCACAGAAGTTCTTAGAAACAGCGAGTATTCAACGCTCATTTTCCAGGAATAGCAATGACAATAAAGCCAGTGTCTCGGAGCGAACCACATGACACCACCACTATTGCAACTCAAATCACTAGCGGTGAGTTGCAACCGTCCTTGATCTTGATCCCTCATGCTGTTTCTGATGTCATACTTTCCGATCCTGTAAGAGGGTAAGTCACACCATGACTTCGTGCCCTCCAACCGCACTGACCCCGATTCCGATATCAAGCTGCACAACTGGCTTGGGTCCAGGAATACCGCGGGGACTACGCCACGATCATGTTGAACAATGTAGACGATCTGCCACGTTCTGACAACCATCCCAATTGCATTCTGCTCATCCAGAGTTTTGGTTACGGAAAATCCAGACTGATGGATGAGTTGGCCAAGCTTGTTTTCACCATCCCGCTCAATATCCGGAACCCGGAAGAGCACCAGGGTGAGTCCATGTGTGTATATTTATTCTGCATGGTGGAGCTCATCGCTCTCATAATTATCAGAGGGGGCTTATCCGCCAGCCGATCCTGTTGTATGGAAGTACCTCTGTAAGACGGACATCAGACAAGTGGATGACGCAGAGCGTCTCGTCGCTTTGTTCTTCAACAACCTGTTTCTTCAAGTCGCTGATGGGGTTCGCGCTTGCTTCAAAGAGCTGCTATCCCCGGAACAGCTGCCATCCTCGAAACAGCCGCTACCCCAGGGCGAATTTGCATATCGCTGGCGGCTCTATCTATTAGGAGATGTGCCCAAAACCGTACCTCCACAAAACGAGAACCTTTCTTTTCGATCGTGGCTCTACAAGGAAGTCGTACGGGCATCCATAGAGATGGGTCTGGTGGGACACAGTATGAGAGCGCTCAAAAAGCAGCTGAGGGACAATCTCAATGATCTTCTCGCGGTGTTGAAGAATTTTTGTGCTTATCCACCGCCGGGCGAAGATGGCAAATCATGCGTCAAAATTATGTTGTACTTTGACGAAGC
>JBBPOE010000251.1:0-36005 GCA_038091295.1 Tylopilus felleus | reverse complement strand
CCCCCACGATTATGTACGCTGTTAGCAAGTCACTTAGGAGGCAGCGCTCACTGCTGCACCGGGAAGATCTCTATTCAAGTAGAGAAACGTCTTCGTGTTATACGAACAAGCATTATACAGGTTGGGGAATTGGGGTGTCGGATGGAGAAATCGAGATATACCATTACCGACCAAGGGCGTAAATGCGACGGCCTGTGGAGAGACGAATGGAGTGATTTGATGGAAGTCATCATGCCTACAAAGGTTGCGCCTGAAGTAGCACAGTACAGTGATCACGAAATTTGGCAACGTTTCATATCACGAGTGTCCTTGGCAGAAGATACAAGAGGTGTACACGATACGTCGTGACAATGTCCACCCAAGACGAGGCCCAAGCATCAGGCTTGATGATAGCACGAAAACACCGCCGAGCCGGTCGCAGATCCGACACCCTAATGGTTCAAATGAATCAGTCAGCATTCTAGACAGTACGCAGTTGAAATGGCGAACCTTCCATGTAGTAAAGACTAGACGCGACAAACCGATCGTCAGCGTACGGGAAAGGAAAAGATTTCGGAAAGACGTACAGTTGTTGGGATCATATTTCTGTTTGATCTGCTGCAACTTGTCGTACTTGTAACCAAAGAAGGCTTGAGACAAGTGAGAAAGGACACGTTTTTAGGAAAACATTCGGATTGCCAGTACGTGGTGCGCCTTACCTTGTTGCCAGTTGATCTCCCAGGCACTTCCCTCGTTTTGGTAGCTGGCTGTCAGCCCAAGGTCGTTCAATGGGCTCACAGCACTGTGCACGGACTGCACCATCGAGGCATACGTATGCTCACTCGTTCCAAGGGTCCACGACCTGCCAACGATATGCCATCGAAGCACGAGATCGATGAAAGAATGACATACCCAGGGTAAAGCACGTGCCACGCAGCGTCATAGAAAGCCGGGTTCGCGCCCGTCTCGTTGACGCGATCCTTGGTCGCAGCAGCCATAGGCCCAAACAAGATCGCCCCGACTTGTCGGTCGAACACGCCCGCAGGATGATCCTGGCGCAGGGCTGTGTTGACCTGTAGCCCTTGCCAGATCGCTTCCGCGACGCTCTGAATCGACTGGGGGTCTTCCAACATGGATTGAGGCACGAAGCGAGAGGCGAGTTCGGTGGAGCCACCGTAGAAACTGACAGCGTCCGCAGAAGGGCTCACGTTCTCGACGATCGCAGCAGTGAGTGTCGGATAGTCGTGCGTCTGGTTCAATACGAGGGTGTAGTTGCTCGAGAGCGCGCGTATCTCGTCGAAGAGTGGGTAGAGTTGGGATATGGAAGTCTTGGTGACAGGCCAGACGAGGCTCTGTGGGACACCTATGTGAGTATTCGGTCGCTTATGTCAGTTGGCCGTACGCACTAGGCTATACGCGCCCCCAACAAAGACGGTAGTGGATGCGATACCCGAGTTGATGATCTGATTCTGATATTTGCCGATGAGAGCGATAAAGTTGGCACCGAGGGCCTGAGGGTCCTGCGAAGGGTTCGGAGCAATGACCAGGGACACAGCACCGACCGCCGTTGGAGGCAACGTCCCAACAGTGATAGACACTGAAATGATTCCTTGTCAGTCCTGCGTCTTCTATCGCACCACGGGAACCACGCACTGATGATACCCCAGCTTCCAGCTCCTCCACCACGTATCGCCCAGAAGAGGTCAGAATCTTGAACGGCATTGATCGTTCTGATAACTCCATCGGAAGTCACAATCTAGTGATCTTTTTTGTCAGAAACAGAAATGGCGGCGATGTGCGTTCACACGACTCACTTCGACCTCGAGGAGGTGGTCAACCTGGAATCGTGAGCATCTCTAGTTACACACAACAACCGAACGTCTTACAGCAAGCCCATGAGCCGGACTGAGTCTAGTTTGACATGTCGATGAGGACAAACGCACGAATTATCGGACGTAGCAGACTCACATACTGTAGCCCCCTGCCTGGATAAACCCGCCGGCTAATCCATCGCTCAGTATGCGACAAGTCAGAGATACACGCTACCTACCAGCGCCGACGGTCAAACAGCCTCCCAGCACGGCCGAAATATTGTATGCCTCCAGGACGGGGTAGACTACACCAGGTCCCAGTTGTGAGAAAAAGACATGGGTGAATCGGAACAAGAATCTGTGCTCACTGCTTTCCAGCTGCGTCCCAGCGCCAATTTTCAGGGCCGGGGCTGGTGCAGCCGACGACCCCTGTGGAACGAAATCGGGGAGATATGTGACACTGCTGAGATGGTGTGTGAAGACCTGAATGGAAGATGGGCCTGAAGAACGACCGATGTAGTCATGACCTTGGGAAAAGAATGTAAACGGTCACAAAATAGACGAGCTGCTGAACTATATCGCACCCGTGTTCTTGATGGTCAATTTGATATGGTGGGCAGCTGCCCATGTGATGATAGCGCTGGCGTCCTGGGCGCTGGAGATCGCAATACCATATGGTGGTGTGCTCCCCTGGCGACACGGTTTACCAGAGATGGGTTGAGGATCAGAATAGTTCAATGCACAGCCGTGATCGTAACCGCAACTCTCCCAGTTGGTCCAGAGGAGCGCTGAAGCAATGCTCTCACGCTAAAGCAAACATCGTGAGAAGCGTTGCATGCGAGATAGACAATGGGAAGATACGGACTGTATGATCGTTCGTATAGTTGGACAACACGGTCTTGCACTTGACCGGGTCGTAGAGCGGATCTTCGGCATAACATACCGCAGCCCATGGACGCAATGTCTGTAGCCGACCACCGAGCGTGGCATTCAAGGTTGCCCAGGCAGACGCGGACGGCCAGGCAGAACTATCGAGCGTAACGTAGTTCGGGACTGCATACGGTGCTTCAAGTGTTTGCTCGTGAGCTCTTAGGACATGGTAGCTCGGTACTGCATATGGATCTTGTGGTACTTGCGCGAAAGCGCTCGCAACAAGACACAAGGAAACGAAGAGAGATGGAGAGGGGGATAGGGACGGCATATCGATTGCCGTGTGGTTAATGGGAGTTTGGGTTGAGGACTTGCGAGCGGCTTGCTCTGCTTTAAGTATGGCCGCCCCGCGACTCAATTGACGTACATATTTAGATTGTGTGACGTTGAAACGGTGATGCGGTCAAGTCGGGAACCATCTCACAGGTTAAAGGGGTATGAGCTAACCACGTTTTCTTGGATGCCATGCATGGAGTCACCGATTGAAACGTCGAGTATGGTAGGTGTACAATTTCTTCAGCCAGCCGGAGGCGAAATCCCGCTCAGGGACTGAAAGCGCATGATCGATTCATAGCTAACGGACTTTCAAGCGAGGATGACAGCATCCCGCAGGATATTATTTGCTTTGTACTGTTGAATAGGAAAAGCAGGCAACTATTTTAGAGGAATGATGCGAAAGGTCCAAGCTGTAGCACCCACTGTGACCCAGGCGGCGAACTTGGGAGCCGAAGACGCGTGGACGCCAGTCATCAGTGCCTCCGCTCCAAGCTACTGATTCTGATCTTGAGAAGTGTGGCTGTCCATGATCCATTACATAAGTAATGTGGCAGCCTCTCGCCGCCCGACTGCTTGGATGGCAAAGACCCATAAATGCTGCCAAGTCTCGGGCATCGCCCTCCAGCAACTAGCGCTGTCTGGCACAGGACTCTCCAAACGAAGAGAGCTGCATGCGAACGCCGGGATTTCAATAAAGTAAATGCGCCTCGGAAAAAGAACGCACCCGATGAGAGTAACCTCGGAAACTGCCGTGATTCTCAACTTTTTGCAAGAGACACTGGTTTCTCAAAGCAGGTGAGACGACGAGGCATTCCAAGCAGATGGTCGTGGTAAAAGGAAAGGCTCAGCAGGTCATCCAAAATGACATCGCATCGTGATTAACGATGATCGATGATCCGCAATCATGTACGCAGTGTGCGTTCCGACTACTCGTGGTATTAGAGAATATGATGTGGGGTAACACAATTTATCACAGTAAGCCATCCATTATGTGTGTGATATCCTTGATACGCTTGCTGGAGCCAGAAATGGTGCACGGGTTGTCTCGTTAGTCTCCAAAGTGTAATACTGTAACCAAACCTGGAGAGAGTGGTCGTGGAGAAGCCTAGCTGGTGATGGTTTAGTTGTCCCTCATGGTGCTAGCAAAGTTCATAAGGACTTCAGGGTTATGGTTATGGTGAACTTCAAGCGTGCAATGGCTCAAGCATCATGCCACATGGTAGTAAGAGGAGAACATTGTCGACGACGAGTAACCTTGTAGTGCTGAACGTGTTTGACAAACAAGACGCTCGTTAACATATACAACAAGCTGTGATGCGAAGCTCCATCCGAACGACCAACATGACTCTTTTCTTCTTCCGCTCTTCATGCGCCTGATAAATCAATGGGTCCTCGACACATGGACTATCCCTCCCCACGCGGCGTGCACGTCCCAGAGACTTTCTATTCCAATGACCCAGACGATCCATACCGCCGCACACCCTCGCGCCGAAACCGCTACAGTCGCTCAGTGCATCAGACTCCCCGCGTCAGAGACGTCGCTTGGATCTCCTCCCCTGATCCCACAACCCAAACGCTCCATGCATCCCAGTCGCCGTGGCGGCCTCCCCAGCAAATGCCGTCCTCCCCCACTCCACGTCCGCCGAGCGCCATCCCTCCTAGCCCCGTACCGACAGTGGGGGAACACATGACCGTAGACGAGATCGTCGACATGGTAGAACCCTATCCGCGCCCACGCCCGCAGCGTCCCGGCCTGATCAAATCCTTCTGGAAAGGCCTCAAGAAGCTCTCCGGCTTCGAGTTCGGCCCGTCCTTCCCCATCCCGCGGCGAAGCTGGTACGAGGACCAGACCGTCCAGATGCCCATGCCCGGTATGCGCGCGCCGAGTGAGGCGACGCAGTACGTCGACCCCACGTCCTCTGGGACGGAGACGGAGCAGCGTAATACGACGCCGTACGGCTCGCCGTACGCCCGACCGGCGACTGTCGGTGGTACACCCGCCGCCATCCCCAGTTCACTGCGCGCTTCCCCGGTCCCCAGTATGACGCCGTACCCCTCGCCGTACACTCGACCGGCGACTGTCGGCGGTACGCCAGCCCCCATCTCCGGTTCCTTGCGCGCTTCGCCGGTCCGTAGTACGACGCCGTATGCCTCGTCGTACACCCGACGGGCGACTGTCGGCGGTACGCCCGCTGTCATCTCCGGTTCACTGCGCGCTTCGCCGGTCCCTGCGCCCTCGTTCGAGATACCGCCCCCCATCACGGTCATCTCGCCCTCGAACCCGTCTTCGCCGCGCGCCACTTCGACCCGGTCTGCGCGCGCGGCATCGCCTAGGCCTTGGCCCGTGGGCCGAAAGCTCTCGGTGTACGCGCAAGATCCTGGTGGGACCACTGAGGAGGGCTCGCATACCCTGCACGAGCCTATCTATCCCGCCGCCGCTGCACCGGTGATCGCCTCGCCCATACCCATCTCCGTGTCCCAAAACCTCAAGTTCCCGCTCAACGGGGGCGGCGGCATGCTGCAATCCCCGGGTGTCGATCATACGTCGTCCAAAGGCTCGCTCGCCTCGACGATGGCACGTGTCCGGCGGTTCGTGTCTGATCTTGATGGCTTACCGTGGGTATCTGACGCGCAGATCGCGGACGAGTACGTTCCGGATATGAACCCTCGGAGTCGGCTGCGGACGCTGGTCAGGCAGGGTGCGGAGCCGTCGTGGTATAATCCGAGGCCGGAGGTGGAGGAGCGGCCGGCGCATCTGTCGGAGTGGGATATGTGGGCGAAGCAGTCGACGGCGGCGTTGCAGGATGTGGGTGGCACGGGGCGAGTCGGGTGGCCGGCTGCGGGTGTGGGAGGTGGGATGGGACAGGGATGGGGAGCGGTGTATCCGCATGGGTACGTGCCGGCGCAGCAATCTGGGTATGCGTATCCGTCGGGGTATCCTCCACTTGGAGTGGTGGACCAAGATCATGCGCCGGTAATCCCATCGTTGATGTTTTAATCTGTACTATGATGCTTTGATCTGTGCTATGATACTTACTTGTACTGTGCGTTATACTTGGACACTACAGTAGACTCATGAATGCCTAATGATTTTCGTCAAAAGCCATGAGACAGCTGGTCTACTTCAAGTTTCTATCGTGGAGACAGTTGCTCGACAGGGGGTATATCCTTTTTCGGACAGAACGTGGTAACTCCATGACACTATTTCCCACGGTCTCAGCCTCGGTCGACTGGCAAGACCTCACATCGACACCACCTTCGACACAAGACCGTCAAGAAAACGACAACATGGTGAGTATCCACGTCCCTGTGATCCACGGACCTTCGTCTTGGTATCCAATTCTGGTGTGGAGAGAGGTTGGATAGGGCGGATGACGGTTGGATGTGTGCAGGATCGGTCGGATAACGCAGATGGATCCGTCTTTCCTTGGATATCGTCGATGGCTGATCACCCCCTCTTCTTTTCTCTTGACAGACAAAAGGTTCGTTTCAATGCCGTTTTGTGCTTACCAGGGAGCCGCTGACGGAGGGTTCTCTCGTTCTCACTGTGTTTTCGTTGTTACGCGCGTGCGGTGATTAGGTACTTCGTCCTTTGGGTGCGTGTGTTGCTTGGCTCGGCTCTTGGTGCACCTGCTCATCCTGCGTTTTCTCTTCTTTTTCTGCATGCGGTGTCGTGCGCTTTTTCGGTGCACGACCTCGATAGTAAGCGCCACACCAAGACGCACACGCTCTGCCGGCGTTGCGGCAACCGTGCCCTTCACAGACAACACAAAAGTGCGTCTTGCCTTTGCTCTCGAGAAAACCATCTCGTCGCTCATCGACGCTGACGCATACAGCCTGCGCACAATGCGGTTACCCATCTGCCAAACTCCGTTCGTATGAGTGGGGACTAAAGGCCAAGCGCCGAAAGACGACCGGAACGGGTCGGATGCGGTACCTCAAGGACGTGTCGAGGCGATTCAAGAACGGGTTCAGGTGAGCGCACGCGAGTGGTGCTGTATTTTTTATTTGGATTTTGACGACGGACGTAGGGAGAACACCGTCGCCAAGAAGCGCGTTCGCAAAACGGCCGAGGTATGAGCAGGTCGAGGAATGAGGCGGTCAAAACATTTCCTTGCGTAAGATGGGACGAGGAGTGTACTCTTTTTCTTTCTTTTTTACCCGATCGCTATGCATTCACTCAATACATGATCCCATGCCATGCCGAAACAAAAAAATTATATGTGAATGCACGACGACGCCCCCAAGTAATGCAGTATCGACGGTACATGGAATAAAGATGAAATAATGATAGGATGAAATCATGCAAGTCCACGAATATAACCTCTCTACGACGCATCACCTCAATCGTCATCGCCCTGCAGTTTGTGGATGCGCAAGTGCTGGTTCAAGTTGTCCCTCCTGCTAAATGCGCGCTTGCAATTCTCGTACGTGCACGTCCATGCTTTAAAAGGTGAGGTGAGCCGTCCAGCGACGCGATAGAAGCATAAAAGATGAAACGACGGCGAAAACCCAACTCACGTTTTTCGTCGGTATGAATGGACCGAATGTGCCGTTTGAGATGTTCTCCTCGCACGAAGCACTTTCCACAGTCTTCGGCGTGGCAGGTATAAGTCCTTACGCCCTTCTTCGTCTTGTCCATGCTGCTGGCATAGATGGGTTCTCCGTTGGACGTGGGGACTTTGCGTCCCCTCGACTTTTTCGTGAGGTTGGGAATCGGGACAGGGACTTTGCTCATGGTGCGAGATGCACGACGGGAGGGACGAATAGCGGGTGTATCTGTGAGGACGTCTGCGTTGGCGTTGGCGTACGCTGTGCTGGGTGCGGAGAGGGAAGCGGGGTCGACGCTGGTTGGGGAGGGGACGAACTCGGAGTCGGATTGGTAGAGGAGCTCTAGGTCATCGCTATCGATCTCTTCGGAGGAGTGGACTCCGAGCGAGTCAGTTGGGGAGAGAGTGAAAGGTGCGCTGGAGGAGGAGGAGGAGGCTGAGAGTGGTATTTCGATGTTGGGGAGGACGGGGATGGGGATGGGGATGGGGATGGGAGAGGTGATGGGAGAGACGTCGGAGAGGTGGACTGTCGACTGGGTGACGATGGGGTCGGGTGTGGTACCGCCGAGACGACGGTTAGGTGCGGGGAATAGACCGAGAGCGTCTCCGTGAGGGGGGTAGCGTTCTATGACGGCGGCGAGGTCGTCCCAGTCTGCGTCGTCGTCGAAGGGTGCAGCTGGCTCGAATGGGATGTCGAGAGCCCAGAGATCGTTGTCAGCGACGACGGCGAGTTCGCTACGGAACATGTGCTCTATGTCGGCCATGTTGTTGGGAGAGAAGAGACCAGCCACATTCTGAACGTCGCCGGGTCATCACCTGAGCGAGCGATTGTATTCTGTGGCTGGTTATTTAGGAGACTGGTCTAGACATATCCCGATTAGGAAAGAACGACTCAATGTCTTCTCATTCAGGGGCGTTCCTTTTATGGTAAATCTCTATCAATATCAAAACACGTGAAACTGAGTCCACACCGAACACGTGCTTCGCTTCTTCCTTGCGACAATCATCGCCATGTCCTCGACCTCGCCCTCGTCGTCCTCGTCCCTCGACGATCAGGACGAGAGCGTACGCATCGCTGTATACGCACTAGGAGATATGAAAAAGGGCACAAGAACTTCACCATGCAAGTCGGTCTTTTTCTCTTCATACGCTCATCTTCACCTCTCTCTCTTTCCAGCATCAAACGGTTCCTCGCGATCGTCTCCCGCAACACCGGACGTGGTTTCTCCCCATTTCGTGTCCAGAGTGACCAGTATACCTCTCGTAGGCACTGCGCTAAGAGCCTATGAGCAGGGAAAAGCAAGCTCGCGCGTCGTCAAAGTCTGTCCCTTTATCGTCACCCTCATTCGTTCCTTATCGGAGAAACGGTGACAGTATGGCGCAGAAATGATGGAGACATCTGTGAAAAACATATCTCGTCCCGTCATCGATAGATTGCCCGTTGACGTAAATCAGTTGGACGAATTCGCCTGCAGGCAACTCGATAGGGTGTGTCTTGGCATATATCCCCGCGCTATATCGTCCACATCTGGCTCCCGCAGCTCGAGAGATATCGCCGCGCCACCGTCGACGACAAGATGCAGGTAGATTCCTCGGTCTCTACCTGTCCCGATACCGGAGAGAGTGCCTCAAAACACGTCAACGCTGCATACCACGTCACCGATGACGGTAATGTTTAATCTTATCTCGTCTCTGCCTTCTCTGAAACACGATTTAGCCTCTCTCACTCTACCCCCGCCTTTAGCGACTGAAAGCCGCACTCCGACCCCACAAACTCAGCCTTCCAACGTCCAGTCGGATCAGAGTGCCGATCGTCAAGTCGTACCGCGAAGTCGGTGGCAGACCGTTCTTTTTGAAGCCGGAGGGCTTGGCGCTGCGGTGAGCGAAGAAAGCATGAAACGGTTAAAGTATTGCCTCCAGTGGCTGCAGGTTTGTACCCTCGACATGTCAACCTCGTATACTTGAACATCTCTGTCGCAGTACGCCACAGTGCATATCGACTCTCAGATCCTTATTCTCCGCGACTTTATCGACGCTCTTCAGTCTTATGTAGCCGATGCTTCCACATCAGACACCTATATCTCGGCAACACACATGCGCACATTGCACGACGTCCGCAGAGACGTCGTGAATACCATCCGCCAAGTCGTCGACGTAGTCAGCACGTATGCAGGTGGCGCACTGCCTGAACCTGCGCGTGCCCGCGTTCGCGGGTTCATCTTGCATCTCCCCAAACGATGGGCAAGCGCGACGAATGGGAGTGCCACACATGGAATACCAGAAGGTACACCAGGTGCAAGCTCAGCTGCGGGTGCATCGGCAGGTGGCCCAGGCAACAATCGACGAAGCGGTCGGCATCGCAAAGAGCGCAATGCCGGTGGGCCAGATAGGTCTCTATCCGGGACCCCTGCATCGTCCCGTGCTTCATCACCACTGGCCTCTTCACGTACAACTATGGGCCGTCCGACCGCAAGTGCGGCCACCCGGGCAGCTCAGCATATCCTGACACTCGCCACTGAGAGTTTGGATATGATGCGTGGCGTGACTGGAGTTGTAAAAGAAAGTCTGGATCGTGCAGACCTGTACGTCGTACTTCTGTTTGCCGAGTTGAAGTACTCACTTGACACTGTAGATGGGTGGAACGACTGCGGATCATTGGGGTTCAAAGGCAGCAGCCAACACCTGACGAACTGTTTGATCCCGCGAGGCACTCGTTGCCTGGCCTGTCGTCCACCCCGTCGACACCGGCACAAGGCGATACGCCGCTCTCGATCCCGTCCACCCCTGCAGCGTACCCGTCTCCTGACGGGCTTCGTACGGGAATACGCTTGGGTGAAATGTCGGCGCGTGCCTCGTTGAGCGAGTTGCGTCTGGATGAAGATGAAGAAGGCGCGGATGGGTATGAAACGCCCAAGTATGGTTTTCGATCGCTGCGTGAAGAGGGAGAGGAGAAACGCCGTGCAATGGCAGACAAGCGACAGGATATGATGGTGGACGAGGATAGATGAATTCCATGAGACTGGTTGTATTGCTGGGTTTGATATCTATGTAGTCGCTTGTATTATCGGATATCTAGTCTTTATTTACCCGAAACGGAGCATGTCGCTCCACCACTCTGATGAGTGTCCAGTACAACAACTTTTCATGGCCCTCGCTCTACAGCCCCGGCAAAGAAGTTGGGTTCGTCGGTCCACCCATTCGACCAGGCGGTTATTACCTCTCTGAACCAGACGGTACGTCCCTACGCCTTCAGAACGGTTTTGAGAACTGATCCTACTCCAGACATCTTCAAATTCACCCTCTACTGGACACTCATTTTCCACCTCCCCTTCAACTTGATCGCTGGCACTTATGCCTTTTTCAACTTCTTCTTTCCACCAGCGAGGACCGTGCGGGATCCCATCGTCCTAGTGTCCCCACCCGCGCACCGCGATGCACACGCGCGCTCACACTCGTTGTCGCACTCTTTCTCTCAACCCGCTCACTCGCGACCGCCCTCGCACGCGCACTCTCGCTCGCTCTCCCAGACCCAAACCCAGACCGAGCAGCCCGGGCCCGGGCCCGCACCGACCGACGTGTGGTTGAAACCACCCCGGCTCAACGCACGGCGCTCCCGCTGGACGTTTGCCCTCCTCGTCTTGTTGACTTTCCTCGTCGTGGGCTTGCTCAGCGCGGTCGTCGGCGCTGCCGTCCTTGCGTGCGTTATCCTTGGGGTGTACCGTGCAGGAGGGTTTTATGTCTCTACGTGCGTTCCCTTCTTGTTCGAATGGCTGGTGGGGGGAACTGACGTGGTGGGCTTGGGCTTAGGTGGATTCCGTTTATATGGGCGGTGATACAGTCGTTGGTTGCGCTGCTCGGGTACGTCGTGTTTATTTTTCTTATTTCCTCCCCTTTTTTGTCTCGGTCGTTGGAGGCACGCACTGATGGTGGGACACTATGACAGGATATGGCCGTCGGTGATTGATATCATTTGAGACGATGGCATCGATGAATCTACGGACTAGGAGCGTCCTTGTCACGATACAGTTGTACTTGATGGAATACCCCCCACGTGTAGTATCAACCGTCACACATCCAACGGGACTGCGAGAACCATCTAGACGTGCACCAAGACGCACGGTTGAAGAAGGCGTTGCCGATATTGCCGAAGTGTGTGTGTGCAGGCACTGTAGGCTGTGTCGGAAAGAAACGTCGACGTCAAACAAGGGTCGAGGGATACTTTCTTTTTCGTGCTCTCTCTATCCCGCTTTCGATCACGTCAGGGTTGAAAGCAATCTCGATTCCGATCCAATTTGGTGGGACTTTTTGGAGCGTCCTAGGACCTTTTTCGAAATCGAAATCGCTGCCGCGTGTGTCACGCTTGTCCCAAGTCTGACGACAGTCGACGATCGAGATCGAGATCGGTGTAACGAGAGGGTGCGTCGTGCGTTGTGTGTATGCTTCTTCTCTCTGGTGTAGCGGATCTGAATGCGACGGTCTGTTGTCTGGACGAGAGCATTGGGCATCGCCGAGAGATACGCTTCACGTCGTACGTGCTATCCGGATCCCTTCCCCGCCGAAAGCGGTGCTATGCGCTCCACATAGACGTTCTCTATTATGTCGGTGCAGAACGCTTCATGTGCCTGCGTGACCAGGGTACGATGCCCCTTTTCCGCCTCTCAACTTGCAAACCAGTGCTTGGTGGTAGGGCCAGCACCCGCTTTCGAACGGCGACTGTCGATACAAGGTCCGATAATATCGTCACACATCATATATCATCGGACGTGGTGGTCCTGCGACATGTGATACGATCGACGCCGCCCACGGAAGAACTATGGCGTGCACGGCGTGCGTGAGGTGTGTGCGTTGGTTGGCGTTGAGGTGTGGATATGAAGGTGGATATGGGTTGGGCACATCAGGGTTTGGGATGTGGACGTGAGTTGAAAACGCGTAGCGCTGGCCGCGTCGTGCGTCCGTACGTCGATGGCATGGACGGTGACGCGTCTGAATAACTCTTGACTTGACGCGGACGGTCGTTGTGTTGGGGTTCGGGTGGGATGGGCGAACGCGATGTTGACGAGTCGTGCGTCGCAATGTGCATCTGATACGCCGTTTTGGTCTTCCTCACCTGTGTCGTCTTCCTCTTTGTTTTTGTCACGGAAGGAACGGGCGACAGGATACCACCGATCTTGAATGAATCAGGGTGATCGCGTTATCGTGACGACACTGCGCGCAAGGGATCATGATGCCTTGTCCGAGTCTCGCGCGAACGGTGGTCCCTTGCCCTTGGCCACTCGTGTGTGGATGCGCAGTGCGCAGGGCTCTAGATCAACTTTTTGATGGCATGTGAAAGAGCGCTTGCGAAGAAAGGGAACCTACATACGTGGTGTTCCCTACGTTGTGTAGCGGACCAGGGACGGGACGACAAGGGCGAATCGCGATGGCATGCATGTTGTGTCGAGAATGCGGCGATGCGTCACGAGAAAGAGGGAGCGAGGATCCCCCGTTCTCGTCTTGATCGCCAAAAAGGCCAGATGAAGGCGCGGTGATAAGACGCGTAGCAGGACACGACAACGACAACGACTGATCAGATCGGGACGCAGTCGTCTTATGAAGTCCTTGGTGGGTCGTCTCGTGAAGAGCCCGGGACTTGGACGTCATGTCAGGGTCGACAACAGGTGCAGCGTCCCCCATCCGAATCTCACGCGGACTCGAGTAGCCCTTGCGCGCAGCGTGCAAGGGTGAAAACTTGAAGGTTCCATTAGATTGCTCGTTTGAGGGCCTATGCATCGACAATATGGATCGGCACGACCGTCGACGACCTTTTTTTTCCATGTTCTCCAGGGGACACGATACGACACGGTCAGGATGGCTCGGAGGTGTGACCGTCCCATGAACAAGGTTAATGATCGATGCTACACTGTGACTTGGAGCCTGCTGTCCAAGTTCTCTTGTGCTGTCCAGGCTCGAAGACGTGCCAATTCATTCGGTCGTCTTTCACTCGTGCAGGTGCGGTGTCTCCCCAAGCTCCAAACCTGGCTACAAGTACTATCGGATCACCTTTTGCTTGTGCAGATGGTATTCAACACCCCGTACGATTCGATAAGAGGGTATTCTATGTTGCACGAGGTTCTCATCGCGAGCTTCTTCTTCCCATCGAACGTCGAGTTTAGGTGCGCAGTTCTAGACCAGGGCGCAAGGGGGTCGGCGACAAGGAGGGGCGGTGGTTCGTGATCAATTTACGCGTCCACATCTTTCATCAGACGATTTCATTTATCGTATCAGTCATTTCCAGGGAGACTCGCGATCGAGAATAGAGAGAGCGCCGACGAGTGCGCGAGTTGACATCTTACGTGTTTATCTCTACGGTTTCTTTTTATTGTTGTTCTATTCAATTGTCTTGTGCTTTCCGGCCGTCCTTGGAGCGAAGGCGCGAAAAAGACGGGCCCTCGGGATCCCCCGCAGTCGTCGGCGTGAGCGGGGCGTTTCGACGTTGCCGCGCAAGACGTTCTGGTCATCCCCGAGGACGCAGAAAGACTCTTTGGTGTCTCCAAACGTGCCTCGAGTCCTTGATGGGACAGGTGCTTAGATGATTATTCTCCGGCGTCGGAGAGGAAGTGTTCTCGACACCTTGCAGGTTTCATACTGGCAAGCACCGATGTTATGACACGCGGGTCCTTGCTGGCAGGAAATGGGTGGACATGTGCCACGTGGATCCAACGACAAGCGAATACCTCCATCGATCTTTCTATGTGTGCATGTGCTCACCTGCGATACTATCATGAGGGGAAAGGAAAGACGACCTGTATCCTGACAGATTATCGTACGGTCATCACGAAGCAACTTTGTCGGACTGTTGATGTAATATCTGACTCGTAAAACACACATCGATGCCATTTATAACTATAAGCTCTGGATCTCGCGATCACGGCAGCGTCGCATCAACGCGTGTGGCCAAACTCTCGAGATGAGGAAACAGACATACTGTAATAAAGTTACCCGAGGCTCAAAACAGGGCACACTTTTTATCTTTGTGTGGCAGGCATTTGACCATATATTGTAATCGCTTCAAGCCTGTTGCCCTGCGCACAGACTCGGAGTGAGTGCCCTCGCTGGCACTAAAACGTTAGCACCAACGCGGCACTCGCTCTGTTTGCAAGAGCTATTGACCTACCATTTGTTTCAGCTGCGGCGGTAGCATCTCATCGTCTCTAGGTTTAATTACGACAAGGGTTATAACCGAGGGCCGACGTGTCCATCATTTTATTATATTCTCTTCGTATTTTTTCCCAGCGTGGCGTAGATTGTGTCGATGCCACCCTCTTGCGGGGATCGTACTACCGAGGTGTCATCTGGTGTCATTGTCATCGTTATTAGTCCTGTGCGAGACCGCAACAAGGTAGACACGTCGATTCGGATCAATGAGCAGGCGCAACGTCGCTGATCACTGCACGACGATGGGTCAATGCACCACTTGATCATGATACATACGCATGGCCAGTGGGACGAATCGCCGTTTTGAAAAAGGACGGAGCGCTGGTGTTCATGATAGAACCCGCGGCCTCGCGGTCTTGGAGCTTCCATCGTCCCATCATGCCCCTTTGTCTTCCAATGATGGCACGTTGATTTGGTTGATGGGCAAGAGCCTGATATTGTTTGTGGAGCCAGTGCCGGTATGCAGTACCAAGGATAATGATAATGGAGCGAGTCGCGGGTTGGATCGATCATGGGCGATGCCGTACAGCCCCGCCAGGATCATATCAGCCAGACATATTGTCGGCGATGAGAAGCACGTGTTTTGGCGGTGCTTTGATCCTCCTCTGCCCAAATCGACATGTCGCGATAACGGACACGGACGAGGCTGGGACACGTCATGGCGGACGCGGACGGAGGAACGGCATAGCAAGGCATTGCACCGATCGATTTTGTCTATCCCGAGCACGGTGACCCTGAACGACGGCCTCGTGTTTCTCTTTCGATCGGTGTGCGTGTCGATCTCCGTCTCCGCATCGGTGATTTGTACCTCCATGAAGGCAAGCGACAATCTGACTCGGGGAGGTCATTCTGAATGGTTTTTTGGTGTTGCGGTGTCTACCGCGTCGATGATCCGTCGAGATCCGGCGTCTGAAAAAAGTCTGTGCAGAACAAAAAGTACATTTGGCACGCGGGCGTTTTTCATTGTCGGCTGTACTCTGGACAGGTGACACCATGATAGGAAATGCCAAGTATGTAGAGTACTATCGGCGACCAGCAGGAGGACACGCCGGCGGCATCTCCCGTGCGGGCATCCCCGACGAGACACACGTGACTACTTGCCATCACCCCTTTTTTTGTCCCTAGGTCCTCTTCGAAACGGGGTCATCAGTGACAGGAATAACTTTTGACTTGGCCAGGCTTCAAGAGAGATTCAGAGAGATCATCCGTTTTGACGTCGCTTCCTCTGACGATGCTGACAGCTGATACGACGTCCGTCTCACTGACAAAACCGACTACATACCCCGCTACGCAGGCATGACATGTGTTTGGGGTAATTTGCAAACAGGCATACTATAGTTGATGGGTCACCAGCGTGGTACCCGTAACGAGGGAACGGTGATAGATGGGGGGTCCGTTATCGCGCGCATGTACGCCTGGCGCTGTGGGATACAAGTTTCAGCCTCTTGATTGAGATAACGCTTTGGTTTCAACTCTGCAGGGCTGGCGTCACTTGAAGCGCCGTCCACTTTTTTTTTTCGCATCGTCGGAAGCGAACGGGGAGGCACGATGTGACCGTCGGAGGCATAAACAACGCAAGCTACCCGATCGTTTAGCCGCTGTCTGACATACCTGGGGAAAAGAGCAGACCATTTGGGATCGCTTAGATACTCGTGTGCCAATGGGATCTAGGCCTTTGAATCGCGAAAGAACATATGAATGGCCGCTCATCTCAACTGCTCGATCGTGGCCAGAATTTTAATTGGTGGCACGTTTCTGACAAAAACTTTATTGCGAAGTGACGAAACCGACGGGAGTAAAAAAAAAAAATTGAAAAAGGAAACAAGGGAAGCGGGAGTTTTTGCCTTGTCTTATCTTATCAAGCGACCCAATGTGTCACGGACACGTATCTGTACGGCCGGCGGGCGATAGAGCGCAACCAACCAAGGTTCATGCGTGTAAACATTGCGGCCGCTCGGTATGGCGCGTGAGATGACGTCCAATCAACGATCTGACGGGTGTGTGTCTTTGCTAGGCCGCGGGTTGCGACGGGTCTAGAGGGTCCCGAAGGACGAGACACGTTCCACGTCGGACACTCACGGAAGAATGATGCATCACGTACAGCCGTGAGGGCGAAGTCTCAGTGAGGATGGATCACTAACTGTGAAGGAAGCGGTGGAGAGTTGGTCGCCATGTCACCAAGGTAGGAAGAAGAATGGACGCCACGGTGATCATTCGTGGTCTAAAACCTTGAATCGAGACAACCAAAAGTCACAGCTGTGAGACTAGCGACAATAAGAATATTATAGGCAAGGTTTGCGTGAAACTTTGTGTGTCGGGTCAGGAATTGAGACGGCGGTGTGAGATAAGATTGACCCTGGGTACGGCGCCACAAAATAAACAAGTACAAAGAATGATGTACACCTCAGTATGTAATATGCACGCAGATTTCCGAGATTGTCGCGCCCATTAGCGATAAATTTTCACCAGCGATGAAGATAGTGGATACGGAGAACCGTTGGACCGAGATGCGTAGGAGGGTCGATAATAATTTTTAAAGATAAAATACAGGTGAGGAATGGTGGCAGAGACGGGTTCAAATGACAGTGTGTGGGGGGATAATTGAAATTTACGATTTTGAAACTAGAGTAATCTGATTGGCCGGATTTACTTTTGTGTGGTTATCTATTAGTTTATCGGTTCCCGACAAGAAATCATAAACTCTCCGCACCTCTTCTGTTCCCGTTTCTCCTCCTCAACCAACTACCCCCTCCCCTCCCTCCCTCCCTACCCTCCTCGTCGCGTCCACCATCCTCCACGTATTGTTCTTGTATTTCTCTGTCCGTATCTTTCTTGCTCTTGATCTCACCCACTGCAACTCACACGCGTCCCATTCAACAGCCTCGATCGTATTACTCAAAATTCCTCTTTAATCAAATCGCTAGATAAACTTGCTTTCAAAAATGTCCCCAATCGTAATGGAACCCCTCGCTCTCAACATGCATCATCTCTCCCGCATACAACAGCAGTTCTCCACCCCCACCGACCAACACGCACCCTCCTCCCCCGCCATTGCAGACGCCGCACACGCTCTCCACCAGCGGATCACATCCGGAGAATTCACCACCTATGAGCAACTCCTCCAGCAGCAAAAGGATCGTGCACAGCAGCTCCCCGTCGACGACCAGCCCAACACCCCCAACACCGTCGTCGCGCCGCAGCAGCCCTCCCAACAGCTGTCGGATCAACCACACTCGGAACCCAAGGAGCAAGTCGCCGCGCCCCCACCACCACAGCCTGCACAACCCCAAGAAAAGCCAGCTCAGCAGCCTCAACAGCAGCGTACCGGCTGTACCAACTGTGGAACCTTTGACACGCCCCTCTGGAGACGCGACGCCCAGGGCAAGACCATCTGCAATGCTTGCGGTGAGTTGATTCCACCCATTTTCATCTCATCTACTTTCATTTCCTCTTTCTTCATCACGTGTCAACGCGTGGCACGGGTTTGGGTCGCGGGCGCCCGTTTTGTCCTGACACGTTCCATGCTAGCCGGTCGATGTATATCATCATCATGCTGCGTTGCGGCTACATCTGCACCGCGTGTTCTCGGCATGTCGAGTCGGACATGATGGCGATTGGCCCAGATTCTTTTTCCTACGCTCTTGTCATACCTCCCGTCTTGTCAGTGCAGTAGCAGGGTGTGCTGATTGAAATGTGTACAACTCGTGGGCACTTTGCTTGCCGTTCTTCGTTGTTTATCGTCACTAGGTCTCTACCTCAAATCACGCAAGGTTGCTCGCCCCACTTCTCTAGCCCGTACTCCAACGCCTTCTGCTACTTCTACGCGTCCCCCGTCTCAACCTCCAAACGGTAGTGGGGATTCCGACATGTCAAATTCAAATCAAGCATCTGTAGCTCCGGCAGCGTCATCTGTTTCCCAAAATCAGCACTCGAAAACTACGGATGCTCCCTCATCGTCTGCACAGACTGAAGGCTCCGTTCCTCAGCAAAAGTCCACCTCATCTACAAAGCCTGCTTCTGCCACAGGTGCGCACGCCGACGCTGGAGCTGGCACGTGTCCTGGGGATGGACGGTGCGATGGCACTGGAGGATCCACCGCATGTGCTGGTTGTCCAACGCTAAATAATTCTCTTGCAGTCTCTGGGAGGCTCGACACGGAGCCTGCAACCACAGACGAGACTGCAGCCGTCGCACAAGTAGCGTCGCCCGCTGCCGACACTTCCTCGCCTGGAGTAGAAGGCGACAGTCCCGCACCCGCGAAGAAGGTGAAGTCAGCAGTCGGCGCACTGTGCTGTGCAAACTGTAGCACCAGCACCACCCCGCTCTGGAGGAGGGATGATGTGGGTAATAACATCTGCAATGCATGCGGTGCGTTTCTATCTCATTTCATCTCTGCTGTGCTTGGGGCGTGTATTCTTGCCGTCGTCATTATTCCCTGGATGATGTTTATGTTTCGTAACATGGACGACACGGTGCACGTTGATACCATCCGGGATGCGGGCATGTCTTTCGCTTCAAGTATCGGGGTGTTTGATATCATCTCATCTAGCTTTCTTTTGCATCGCTTCCCCTTATCTTATCTTCCACATTGGTCTCGTTTGAGTTGCGCCGCCTGACGTTGTCGCTCGCTTTCAACCTTTCCTTCCATTTCGTCACAACCATGCATCGTTGAACAGGTTTGGCTGACTACATTTCCATCACTAGGTCTATATTTCAAGCTCCATGGCACCCATCGCCCCAACTCGATGAAGAAGACCGTGATCAAACGACGGAAACGTGTTCCTGCCGCAGCTGGCATGTCCTCGGCACGCATCACCGATCATCAAGCGGCAGAAGCTCTTGTCGGAATCGGCCAATCGGGTGGCAGCCAAAACGCAAACACGGGAGGGGAAGAGAGTGATAACGAGGTCGAAGAACCACAACCTCGGAGGAAACGTGCCCGAAGAGGGAAAAGCGATCGTGAGAAAGGCCGTGTTCGGGAGAAGGACGAAGATGAGGACATGGGCGACCCTGAAGACGAGTTGCCACAGGAGAGCGGCGGACGGGGACGGGGCAAGGGTGAGCGTGCATCCGCACGAAAAGCCTCTCGGGACTCTCACAGTTCTTTATGGGCTGAAGGTGCACTGAGCATGCATCATCAAATCGTGGAAGCACTCGGAGACCGTAGCCACTCGCTCCCTCGCGTCATGCAACCAGGTCCCGAGTTGGATCGCTTCGCGCATCACCTTGGACGTGTTCCCTCTGGTCATGGAGCGTTTATCGCATCACCTCACGCCGGTCTCGATTTACCTCCGTTGAACGCCGCATTAGGGGAACGATATGGGTATGGTCCACCTGGTCTTCTTGGTGCCCGTGATTTTGGCGGTGCACCATCCAGCTATATGCGGTCCGGTTCTAATGCACCCAGCAGAACGCATTCTCCATTAAACCCTGGACTTGCTGCGGGTGTCGGCTATGCTCTACCTCCGCCACATGGTGTGGGTCATGGGTATTATAACCTCGGACATGGACCCTCGCCACCTCCCCATGACGCCCTTAACGGAGTCTTGACAGCCGTCGTTCCTACAGCGAGCGAGTTGCGGCAACATTATCTGGAGCTCCATGAGCAACGTAGGCGATTGGAGGAGCTGCTTGAGAGGACGGACAAGATGTTAGTAGGCCTCAAGCGCGGACTCGACGAGATGCAGATGGGTGGTGCGCCACCACCAGCCTCGCAGCCGTCTCCGCCACATGCACAGCCACAACATCAAGCGCAGACGTTGCCTCAGCCCGTACCTCAACAACCTGCATCCCACGAGCAGCCCCCTCAACAACCTCCCCAACCGGGATTGAATCCGACGACACCTTCAGTTCCTCTTCCTCGGACAGGCGAACGGGAACGCAGCCGTGAGTCGATGTGGCCCGTCGAGTCCGCTCCACCGCGGGAATAGAGGACACGACGATGATACCCCCCATTCTGCACCAAAATATGACTTTGCTTTCGTTTCTGCTATCGTACATTCGCTCCATGGTCTTGTCAAGCGCCACTTGCATTCTCGTTGCCTGTTCAGGCACGCTGGTTGGCCTTTTGGTTCCTAGTTACCAGCGGGACATTAACATTATGCTGAGCGGCCCATCTATCGCACATGTCGTTGCTTGGCTACTATCTATGATTTCATCCTTTTTAAACATGCTCACATATGCCTATAGTCTCGTCATTGTCGTTTGGTTCTCATTTATTCATTTCTCTTTCCTTAGCCTAGGTTCGTTTTTTCGCTTCATGCCCCCCTTTTGACATTTTTTCGTGTCTTGTTCTCCGTTGTGTGATCCCCATTCTACAAAAACGCTTATAGTCATACCTTTTCCTCCATTCTGGCATTTGTTCGGCTTGGTTTCGTATATAATATCTATTTCGTTGTTTCCCTAGTGTAGATACGCCATTGTCTTCCCGGGTGGATGGGGAGGGGGATAGATGGCGTTGCAGTCTCTAATACATTATAATCGTCGTTTATACACAAAATTTTCTGTCTGGAAAAGACAGGACGTGTCTGCCAACGTGAAAACGCTCACAGTTTCGACTTGGACGGGTCGAATGATCAGAATGGACGTTGGAAAAGGGGGCCTAAGAGACGAGTCTTCTTAGGTTAAGTAGGAAGGCGGTGGCGACTCGTGTCGCATGGATGACGTGCTCGATGTTTATAGACTTGCCAGGTGAAGAATCCAGTAATCCTTTGGGTGACGTGTCAATTATATTTTATATCGAGCAGGAAAAGGGAGAAAGGGGGGAGACGGTGGGGGCGAGCAGGTGCGTCGTTGGTCCGTTCGCCATGTCACGCCAAAGTGGGAAATCCGACGGTGTCATGGCTTAGGTGCACGAGGCAGGAGGGTCGCACTGCACTGATCCTATACGTCCGCGGTCGAAAAAGGTTCGCTCTCTCCCCCTGGTCCGCGGGCACGCTTTGACAGCGCGATTATACCCCCAGAAATAATTTTGGAAAAAAGGGCGTCGTCGAGACGTCACCGTGGCACTTCTTGTGGAGTCTGTGGATACACGTACCCGAGTTTTACGGGAAGGCGTATAGTATAAGCAAGGACTGGCGCCGTCTGGGCGTCGAGAGCAACAAACGAAGGAAATAAAAAAAAAAGCCAAACACATTGCCGTCGGTCCTATCGTCACGATGGCACATCACATCCGCAGCATGCCTCATTGAGTTGTTCAAGGCCCGCAGTGGGAACCATGGAGCATCAAAGTGATCGTCTAGCGTCTGCGGATGTGAATGGAGTTGGGACTATTAGGACCTTTAGACGGCTGGTAAACGGCCAGTGAATGGAGAGAACGCGGTCCACCTCGAGGTACCCATGTGTCGTCATCTCCACCGCGGTGCGCGTCTTTGAGTAGATGCTGATCGAACGGGGAAGGCGACAATGTGCGTCCTCCTATGTACTCGTCTTCGCGTCCAGTTCCAATGTCATTCGTGCATTGACGTCCAAGGCACCCGTTGCGACACAGATCCAACCTGGAAGCCATGGCGTAGAACACAAGTAAATCGCGAAAACGATTTACCGGGCGTCTTCGTGCGTCTGATCTCGTAGAATATTAGCAGTACTCGAATTCTGAGCCCTGAATTGTGTTGACTCCCAATGCCTAAGGAGCACCAAGGTAGAACCATAGAGTAAATGGCGAGCGCTTACCATGATGCAGACGATCTCAGCCCGATAGGAGTCGGATCCGCGCCACCCCCAAGCTGTCGAGGTTTCTGCAGGCACGTCCTTCCAATTTGACCATCACTGATGAGTATGTGATCAATGATCTGCGTCGACAACGAATGAGATCACGCCGTCCCAGTATATCGCTGCCGACAAATAAACCTACACTCGAACTAGTTGAATCACAAATACCTTTCGTGGCTGGTTCTCTTAGTTCTGGTCCCCACTCAGTTCCGAAAGCTGTCGTCCAGTTCTCGGGAGATGCTTGAGGTCTCTGGACATGAATCTGCTCTTCATTATGCGCGATACGGATTCTGAACGACAGCAAATCAGAACGCACTGAAGAAAGAGGCAAGTAAGAAACAAAAGCGGTCCGAAAATCCTCGTAGCTCACCGCGAGACTCTTGTCAGCTCCAACGGATACCGTGTTAACATATATAAAATCATGGTTAGAGGCAGAAACTCACCCTACCAGTGGATCATTCGTGATGAGAAGGATCTGCTGGCGTTGTCATCCGCTCCATTACTTGGCGAGGTATCTGTGGTCTGACGATCAATGATTACAGGTGTCAGGGAGTAGACGTAAATGTTCATATCAGGCCAGTTGCGCAGCGACCGAGCGTTCGCCTCAGGAATGCCCACCCGGTCATGAGAGCCGTGACCATGGCGGCTGGCCGTGGCTTCAGCACTAAAACGTGCACCCTGAGTCACTGATCTGGACTGAAGTCGTGAGAGCTCCTATCTCACTCAGTGGATTTTCCACCACCGTCGGGTCAGTAGAGACTGCGCGGCATTAATGCGAATACATTCAGACGCAAAGTACATCAGCTTAGTCATTACACTAGGGTGTGCCTGGGGTCCTTGCCTGGCAGCTGTTTTCTTTTTTCGAAATCGATTTTTCCGCATCGTTTTGAAAACCGCTGTAAGCACAGAGACCACAAATTGCGGTTACTTCGATGTGCAGAGGGTCGTGTTGCGTGTAGTCGACTTGGTGAGTTGATCCTATCTTGCTACAGCTGCTGTACGTTCTGAGAACAACTCCGGCCCGACTCCAGCGTATGGAAGAATCGTCACAGGCTTTCCCAGCTGGCAGATAGCCGCCTCCTACTGTAGCTCAGACTCGGACCTATAGAGACCTTTTACTAGCCCGAATCATGGGGGAATATTTTCTCGTAAGTCCAAGGGGGCGGGGATCTTCGAAACTGTGGACGAACTGACCCGCCACTGGCAGTTGGACGATTGTAGTCCAGTCGTCGCAAGCGCGATCGAAGCCCTTTCAGACGCACACGAGCGCAGTTCACAGTGCGATCTGTCCCATCATCGCTTCCTTCTCGCGCAAACGCCGGTGCAAATTCCCGGGAGTGCCCTAGATCCCGATGGGGTCGTCCGGCGGCACTGTGGAGAAGGACCCTCATTACTAAAGCAGGATTGGGCATCATGGTGCAGACATATGCGCTCGATAACCCTATTCTTATTGGAACTATGGATTCTCTATTCGTTGGTTCCATGACGACTCGACCACCTTCGCGAGCACCATGGCCTATCCAACAAGCCCATGAACGAGATGGTGGTCATCACAAGGAGCACTGCATATGCATTCAATCTGGGGACAAAAGAGTTTGATTGTACAGATCATTCATAACAGGAGGCGGTTGTTACGAGCTACAATACAGGATGGGCTAAGAATAAAGGCGTGGACAGTGAGAAACAAAGGCGCACGGTGCGGGCAACGACGTAGACGAAACGTGCGTCCTGCGCACGTTCACGGCAAACGAGGCGTCGGCCAAAGATGTGCTAGGTAGAGAACCCGTCCTTACACTGCGTCCTCCCCCAAGTCTTGGGGAGTCCCCGCTCGGAATATCATCTCGGAATGTGCTGTATTAAGCGTTTTCATAGCGTCACCCGCTGGATCACGATGTCGAGCAGTTTGCCCAACCTGCACGACGATCAAAAGTGGCGCCATCGCCTGCCAGAATGAAGCGAATCAATATGTAGAAGACGAGGAATGAAGACCATCACGAACGATCAGTTGAGAAGCGACGTCCATGCCGGACAACGCGGCAGGGCTATCCGATGCGAAGAGTGCAAACATAGCGGCATTGGTAACCGCAGACATGGCACCCGATTCGACTACCAGGTACACTGAAGGAGCAAATCGATTGGTCGATAAAGCCGTCGAAGAAGCCACTATCCGACCCATTCGCAAGAGACGCGCCACAATCGCCGCGGAGACGGACACATTGACAGTGAATCCGAATGCCCATGCTGATATAATGAGAGAGGTGGCCAGTGGATCATACAACCCATGGCTAGGGAGCACAAATACAGCCGAGGCTGCATAAGCGGGACCTAACAAGAAATGAGAGAGGTTTTTAAACACACCGAGGGATTACGGACCCACGCAGCCGGCCACTAATATAATCTGTCAAATGATCTCAGCAAGCAATACAGATGATAATGAATTACACACAGGAAGTATGATGACTCTCCAATTGTACAAGAAAACCGCGTACAGTCGCCAAATCTAATTGAGAACAGGTACGTGTCTCAGTACTCGCATCATCGAGCCATATCGAAGCTTACTAGAATAAAGTCTTGGGCAAGCACCTTTGTTACTTCTATGAGCATAGCTTAATTACCATAACAGCATCAATTTTCGCGCACCAGAGTGGTGTATAGATTGCCCTTGAGAATGAACAGTATGGTAGTGTAGTCGAGCCAGTATGTCGTGGAGTAATTGGGTACGTCAGCTGGCACGTAGACGAATGCTTCGAGCAATTGTCGTAGAGATGCCCCGACATGAGCAGTGCAAAGAAGGAAGAGTATCGTGGACATCACTGCGAGCATCCTACCAAGCGTATATGTTTAGTAACGTGCTTGCCTGTAAGATATCCATACGATATCCATACACCTACCATCGCAAAGGAGCGGTCTTCCGCACACGCAGGATAACTAACATGCACAGTCCGTACAGGACGCAGCTAGAAGTTCATCAATACCATTCGAAAGTTTTTTTCCGAACACGCGAACGTACTTGACACCTGTGTGGATGCGAGTATCAGCGGGGAAGCACGCACCAAAGATGGCTCAAGACGTACCGTACAACAGAGTCTCAATCCATATTCCAATCATCGATATCTTGCCCATACTGCTGCTCGCCATGTTGTCCCAGCCAGTGGAACGGACATCACTGGCATCAAGTGTGGATGGGTATTATATATAAAATTCCGCGGATAAGTTTTCCCGTGCTGGCGCAGATGGTAGCTGTGCTATACGTGGCCGCCGGGTAAGAATAGTCGTCCAGTTCCACAGACCAGATTATGTAAACTAAGAAAACAGCCACGGTGACTCGGATGCATCTCGCGACTCCAGTCAACTTTTTCGCATCCAGCCTTGTCGCAGACGATGGAGCGGACATTTTGGGGTGTGGTGTTCGTGTGGGAATAGCGCGCTGAAGAGCTGTCACAGGGCTGCAAGAAATTATAATATCGGGTGCGTTCGGACGCCGAGATCACTCTGAATCCACTGTGACACAGCCCTTTGGAGTCGGTGCCCGGGACTCGGAGTATTACTAGTAACCGCAGCGCATTAAATAGGTCTGATGCATCATGCACCCACACACTGGCATGTCTATGTTTTTGGTCAGAACATGATGACGACCAATAACGCTGCACTTCCCCCCATGGCAAAGATATCGATGATCGGGATATGGGTTGAGACTCTGTTGTATGGTATGTCTTAAGTGACCGTTCCTGTACATTTCCCACTGATCCTCGCATTCACGTAGGTGTCAAGTGAGCTCGAATGGGTGAAACACTTCTTTCAGCTGGCATTCATGAATTTGCAGTTGCGTCATGTACGGGCTGTGCATGTTCATGCTCTTGCGTGAAGGAAAGACTCTTCCTTTGCGTTGGTTGGTGCAACGTCATCCTCGATCACAGCACACCACTTATCACGTCAGATCGATAGGATACTTATTGTTATGTCTACGATACTTTTCCTTCTCTGCACTGCTCATGTCGGGGCATCTCTACGACAATTGCTCGAAGCATTCGTCTACGTGCCAGCTGATATACCTAACTACTCCACGACATATTGGCTCGACTACGCCGCCACACCATGCTTGCTCAAAGACATCCTATACAGCACTCTGGTACGCAACACTTGAAATATACTAAAGATATGCTCACGGGAACAACAAAGGTGCTCGCCCAAGATTTTATTTTGGTAAGTCCGATATGGCTACAATGATGCGAGCACTGAGCAACGGATTTGTTATGAGATCTGGCGACTTTACACGGTTTTCATGTATAATTGGAAGATCACCATAATTCCTGTAAGCAAGTTATCACCATCATTTATGGCATCTACTGAGGTCATCTCATAGGTCATTTTAACGGCCGGTTGCGTGGGTTCGTGAACTCTGGTGTGCTTGACATGGTTGCCAACATCTTGTTAGGTTCTGCTTATGCAGCCTCGGCTTTATCTTCTCGCCAGGACCATGCGTTGCTAGCAACACCCTCTCTCCTTATATCAGCATGGGCATTCGGTTTCACTCTCAATGTGTTCGTCACGTTGGCGATCACGGGTCGTCTCTGGTGGATGGGTCGGACAATAGCTGCTTTGACGGCTACATCAACCAATCGATTTACATACTCAATATACATCGTTGTTGAATCGGGGGCCATCTCTGTGGTTGCCGGTACCGTTGTGCTTGCACTCTACGCAAATCCCGCCGCGTTGACTGGACTCGACGTCGCTACTCAACTGGTTGTATGTGTTCGTCTGTTATTCCTTGTCTTACGCTTGTTGAGTTGCCGTTTTGACAGGCACTGGCGCCACTCTTGATCGTCGTGCAGCTTGGGCTAACCGGTCAAACTCGCATTCCACAAGGCAATTCCTCAAAAACGGCACCAACAGTGCAAGACGAAATCATCTTCCGAAGTGGCATTCCCCAAGAGCAAGACTCGCGGAACGACCTGAAACTGCATGCCATTGCTACACGGTTTCGCTCAGAGCATGATGCTCATGTTTGATGAAGTGTAATTAGTGTACCTCCTATTGGCAATTTTCTCTGATGTATTCTATGCCCTGATCTTTATGGTTCGAGTCGCGGTCATGCTGCGGTGTAATACTTGCTCTCTACCCTGGTACGCACATAACGTCGCTCGGCGTAAGTTCGACTTCGTCCTGGCTCTGCAGCCCCACCATTCCACATGTCAGCCCGTGCATATTTAGAACCCGCGTGCTACAAGAGAGAGCATTCGGTTTTTTCTTTGCCTTCGTACTATTAATTAGGTTCACGAATGAAGCATCATGTTGACCTAGTGCCCAACTCATGATATGACCTCAATGTTTCTTGTTGTGACCGGTTGTTTCATGCTTTCCAGTGCTACAACCAGTTGTCATTTACCTTTGCCTCCCAGTCGCCACCGACTCGGAAAAGGTACTCTCAGCAACTGCGAGTCACCCCTCCACTGCTTGTCTTGCGGACGAAATATCAACTATTTTCGGCCAGTTTTGACTAACCTTTCATCTCGCTCCACCAGACACCAAACCAGAGGCAGGATATGTTTTTCTGTGAAATGCAGAGTCGTTATCGCGCGATCGATGTGAAGGCATAGTTTATCACAAACTGGTTGAAGCTTCCTTCAATATCAAGTTCCAAGTCGGAGCTTCAAGTGTACTGCGCAGACTTGCACTTGGCATTACAAACGATTCTGCGAGTGTCAGCCTATGAAAATTTGCAGAGCTCCTGCTCTCGGTTCCTGGATTGATGCGCCGATAGATGGGTGATTCCGTTTCCTTGGATACGTCGCTGATCTTGGCTCCCATGATTTGTGGAACAAGTCACATCATCCGTGGTACATTGTTGGTCAATCGGTTAGCTGCCGTATTTAAAAGTCTAACGCATAACTGACCACTTTGCTCTCCTTTCCAAACAGGTGTGCACAAGTTGAGTACCCTGGCATGATTTGAGCGCAGCGTTATCCGGACGAGCCAACACGGCCATTCGGTTACGGCATTGACACTGGAGTCATCACGTGAAAGCTCACCTTTGCGACACAGCTACCGCGCCCTAACAAGCCCATATATCTCGACGCAGCATGCTAAACATCCGCTTGTGTCCCTTCCATTGGATTGGACAAGATGGCGACTAGCAATGCTGCTCTTCCTCCCGTGCCTAAAATCTCAATGATCTGCATATGGGTCGAGACAGTTTTGTATGGTATGTCTTGCGCTGGCTTTGTTGGATATCTCTCGCTGATGGGCTCGCATATTTGCAGGTATCAAGTAAGCTTGAATGGCTAAAGCAACCCCTTCAGATTGTATTAACGAACTTGTAGTTGCATCATGTATGGAGCCTCCATGTTCATTCTCTTGCGTGGAAGGAAGACCGCTCTACGATGGTAAGTGCGACGATAACCTACATAAAAGGACGTTACTGAAGACGTGTGATTGGTAGGGTGCTCATAACATTGTCCACGATACTTTTCCTTCTCTGCACTGTTCATGTCGGGGCATCTCTACGACAGTGGCTCGAGGCGTTCGTCTACGTGTCAGATAACGTACCCAACTACTCCACGACATATTGGCTCGACAACACCAACAAATTAACGATACTCAAGAACTATCTTTATGACACTCTGGTACGCAATTCTTGTACAAAAGTATACCGAAAGAGGCTATGCTCATGGGAACGATATAGGTTCTTGCTCAATACTCCGTTCTAGTAAGTTTGATATGGCTTCAATGACGTTGGTACTGAGATGCACACTTGCCATCCATCAGATTTGGCGACTTTATGTGGTTTTTATGTGTAATTGGAGGGTTGTCGTACTTCCTGTAGGCAGCCTTCACCAAGAGAGAAACTATCTCAAATCCTTTACTAAAATTGCTTTACAGGTCATATTAGGGATTGGTTGTGTTGGTTCGTGAACTATCGTGTGCCTTGACTTTCTCGCCGACATCTTGTTAGTTAACATTTTTGCCGTTTCGGTCCTAACTGCGCACCCGAACGTTAGCTTGCATACTTCAGTAGTATCAAACCTCATTGCGGCCGCTTGGGTGCTCGACATGATTCTCAATGTGTTGGTCACAGGGGCAATCGCGGCACGGCTGTGGTGGATGGGTCGGAAACTCGCTTCTTCGATGGCCACGCGGGCCAATGACTATGCGTCCGCAATATCGGTCGTCATCGAGTCCGGCGCCATCATGTTGGCCACCAATATCGCGATCCTCGCGCTTTACGCGTCGAAGAGCCCCACCTCATTTGCCATACTTGACGTCGCTTCTCAACTGGCTGTATGTCTTGACCCACCACTTATCTCCTGATCGCACTGAGCCACATTTTTGGCAGGGTTTGGTGCCGTTCTTGATCGTCGTGCAGGTAGGACTAACTGGCAGATATCACATTCCACCCATTTTAAGTGTTGGTTCCTCGAGCACTGCAATCATAACACAAGATGGGATGATATTCCGAGCGGGGACTTCTGAAGAGCAGGACTTGGGACGGGACATTCCGCTTCGTATGTACACTAAGTAGTCTCGCTCCCAGAGCTGTGCCTGTGACGTTGAATGATATTTGTCGAGGAAAAGAGAATTCTCTTGTATGACGAATATTCTCTGGCATATTCTACGTTGAAGCTTGTTCGTCGACCGCCGGAGTCCATGCCATAGTTCATAGCACTGTAAGCCTTCGCTGCTTCGTGGTACTGTGTCACCACCAGAAAACATCTGCCGTGTCATTGCGAGCGCACATTCTTCTTCCCCTCGACGTATTATCGTTGATCTTACCTCTGAAAATCCTTGTGTCTTACTTGATTGAGATCCCGTCCACATCCCATTACAGATCACTGACTGCACGCAAAGATCACACTCTGGGATTAGGCTTGCATGCCGCTGATCCATATAGGATTGGTCTGTACATTGCGCAGTAGATAGGACGTCATGGTTGCTATGGACAAGCGAGAGAATGAATTATAGACTTGGAGGATACTGTTATACATGATATAGTACGTCAACATAGAGAACTTTAGCCCTTGATACCGTTGTAACTGTTATTAACTATGCTTTCCAGATGCTGGTGAATTGGATACAGAGCCTGGTTGGATGGGGAAGTGCCAAAGAGAAGGGGGTCAGACTGGATACCAATACAAAGCTCGAAATTGGCTTGGGTCATGAGGAGATGAAGTGGCGCTTCAACAGAGATTTGCTCTTGGAAGGTGACATTCTTCAATCCACGGTAGAGAGGCAAGTCTGACAGATCCTGTTCGTCCCGGGCAAGATCAGGTCCGACCAACACATCTACCATCTCATCGTGCGCGTCAGCAGCTATCTCGCGTGCTTCCGAGTCATGGATGTCAGGCTTTGTATCAGTTTCCTCATACTCTGCTTCTTCCACTTCTTCCGCAGTCGCAATCTTGGACTGGTTTCGGGAAAGGACGCGATATGACCACCAGACACCAGCAACTGCAATTAATAAGACTTCTTCTTGATGAGGATACATCTCAAACAGATGATGTGCTTGGCGGAGAAGCTGTTCGGACGCGACATAGAGCTGGTTGTCGGCATTCACCAGACTAGTGCAAAAGTTGGACGTGCGGGTGCCTATGGCATGAAAGGTGAGTCACCGTGAGTATCGAAGTAAACCTGGTTCATACCCCCTCGCTTCAGCTCGCACAGAACCGGAATGCCCACATAATCCACTTTTTGGGACAAACAGAATTGATCGTGAGGTGTGTGTGCAGGTAGTACAGCAGGGGGTACAGGCTCTGGTCGATTTTTTGCTGCTTTACGGGTGATGGCGAAGTCCACAAGCTGGAATTTATTGCGGCGACCCGCGACACGAATGCTTCTGATGGAGTCCATCGTGGTGTTGGCTTCTTCAATCCAATCATCTTCATCTTGCATGGAAGGAGGCTCGATACGGTGGTCTCCAGGCCTAGAATGACGGTAATACCACATATATGATTGTGGGGCGACTGCAAGCGCGGGGAGAACTGCCACTAGATCTTGCAGAATCTTAGCCCATGGTTCATACGGTGCTCAAGATTACGAGGATTCCACTTGCGACTGTATGCAGCCGCAAGTGATGAGGGGCAAGTATGACGGGAGTTTAGACCTGATGTGACTCTGAGACGACTCGGACCCTCGGACCCGCAATTGGGAGAACAATAGGTCCACCACGCAGTCCACATATCCGGGCCCACTCATGATCCAAACCCACAGACAATGCTTATGAGAACAATAAGAGTAACAATGTACGATGATTTGGACTACACTGACTAACCAAGACTAGGGTACAAACATACGTCTGAACAAGACTACGTAATCACTGTCAGTTCAACAAGATCCAAAGCAACTATCGACACTACCTAATGGCGTACGTAGATGATAAAACCCTCCCGACTGTCCCAACTTACATTTTTCTCAAGGTTGCTACCGGTGTCTGACTCTCAAATAACAATGCGCATTCCAAGGCCCAGCAGAGAACAAGCGCAAGTGCTTGGCTATATGCTCCGGAAGGACTGGATTATCGATTTTGGCCGGCAACACAACGTCGACCCTACGGGTAAAAATACTCGGACGGGCATCGTTCTCGACAGTGTCGAGCTCATTCGTGATGAGATCAGGAAGAATGGCGAATTCGCATCAGTACGGTTCTTCCAGTGTGCGCCGCCTGCCACCCCAGTCCAGATTTACGTGGCGAGGAACTTTTCGGGCCCGATGAAAGGGTCGACCACCATACCGCTCATCCGCGCCAAGGTGGATAAGTTGAAGAAATTCTTGGATACCGACGAGGAACCTCGGTGGATGGATCTTTGATGGACAGAGGTGCGTCTTGTCTCGAAATGTTTAACACCACCGCTGACCCAGCTATGGTGCAGCGAATTAATATTCCCAATTCTGCCGGCTCCCCCGAGGATTTTACTGTTGCATTTTGTCTTCTCTCTTCGTCTCTCGCCAAACCTCTGTATTCAATATTTTGTTTGTCGACCATGTCTGGGGTCATGAGCTGATAATGTGTTGAAGATAAATGCTTGCCCCGCTCGAGGGCAAGTATACTCAGTCAAATGACAGGAGATTCAAGGACCAGCAAACACTTGAACACATCGCCGACCTCGCAAAAATAAAAGTAAAGAAGGGACGTCGTTGGTTCATCAAAGATTGAACTTCAGATCTGCAAGGTCGGTGAACGGTGTTTTGACAAGAGACTGACGCGATCACATGTTCACTCCCGTGCTGCCCATTTTCAGACCATTCCCTTCGTGTTTCAGGCATGTCAATCAATCCTAGAGCGTTATTTGGTGAGTTCCTGATCACACCATAGACTAATTTCTACTGAGCAGTCTTCCCATTCCCAGTCGTGTTCTTTGTCAACCAGTGTGTCACAATGCCGACGGAACGGGCGATAAACTTCGCGACGAAGGAGTTGACCACACTACAACCAGGGTTAGACAGGGCACGCGAGAAGCTCTACCTCGCATCTAGGCATGAGACGACTCGCGAGGAGGATACGGCATACTCCTTATTCGGCATCTTTAATGTTGTACTCCCGGTCATCTATGGCGAGGGTAATCAGACAATCGCTCGCCTCCTAGAGCATATCCTCCCATATTATACCATCGGAACGCGTCGTTACTAATGCTTCTTCTCTCCGAACCTGAGGAGCAAGCGATCCGCAGCATTCCAAAGTTCGTGGGGCCGGGTTACAATGGCATGTGGTCTTCCATCAAGGATCAGGCGCGAACTCAACTTGCGATTATCATACTCATAACTTCCACCGTTCTCCGGGGGCCGATTGTTTTCCTATCACCCTTAATCTCGCAAAGGTTCCGCCCGACGTATCGGACGAGGTGGAACCCCGGGAACTGTACTTGTCGCCCCCATCTAGCACGGTATCCTGCCGTTTCATCACGCGTATGCCAAAGGTTCGATCTGTTACCTGTTTCCGGCATTCAGTTATCAAACAAACCCCGTGCGGTCCACGAGTGTCCCGACTCGGTGTGAGTATGTTCCACCAACTGGCAACTACAGTGATTTGAAAATCTCATCTCGACCTATGAATAGGTTCTCCTGGTCAACAGTACTGAAACCCGCATCATATTCAAGGGGCGACAGCGCCTGTCACGATAATACAATTTAATGGCGGAAATGAAGTTAACGGTTGTACCATCTTCGGACGACCTGGTGGTTACTACCGGGCGTGAAGACCCGAGTAAGTATACACGTTATTCAAATGTTCGTTTCCATGTTGATGGTGTCAGAAATTCTGTCATCTCAGGACCAGAAGCAAAGCTGGTCCAAGACTGGTTCCATTCAACCCCACATCTCTACACGAGCACAAACAAGTTAATGTTGGGATCCTCTCCGTTTACATACCACGGCAAGGTATGTCAAACAAATGTTTCGCGAAAGGTTTCAAGTTGGGAATTATGGGAGAGTCATTTTAAAGCGGCATATGTGTTTTGCCTCCCAGTGGGCCACTGGATCCGTGTCATGACATGCTCATGCCATACACACTCATCCCTGAGCTCTCTCCTGGTAATACGATCCTCGATTTCACGGATGGTAGCCTTGCGATTTTGACCCAACCAAAATTGGTGATTCTATTTTTCTCTTGCATTCACTTCATGATGTCCGTCCATATTGATTCAATCTCATCCAGTCGTAGGTAACATACAACTTGCTCCATTTACTAATACTATCCTTACTCCTCGGACAAAGAGCATCCACGGCGATTTCCCTGGTCGTCATGGCGTTGCAACAACACGTGTGCAAGTCGCACGAATCAGCATAGCCTATTACTTCACTTAGTGAGCAATATCCGAGTCGCATCTCTATTACCTTTCCCGTTTGACTTCGCGCGGCTCACAAGATCCGCCTTCAAGGGAATCCGTTTGCCAGTCAAGCGCACGTAGCCGCAGTTACAGGTAGATGCCTTGCCATTTACTAAATCCCAAACGGTATGTATTGTCTACGTGCGCCGCGGCGCTCACACAGCAATTTAATGTAATATGGAATGCCGACACTCACCTATGGTCGTCTGTCCCGGCAACTTGGCCACGCCGGCCCATTGGTCTGCGTTATTCACTGCCTTGTTCACTGTAGACTCATTCGTCGTCCGCTGTGCTCGGACCTGCTGGAATGGACGGCAAACGGTCCCTTCACAAGTGCTATCCTCTCACGCGCCCATTGTGGCATTGGCAGTTGTTGTCTTTCAAAAAAGCAAAGGGTCCGATAGGCACAGCAACCTGGCCCGGTGCACGGCCGTTCGAGGTAGACTGGTGACCAGTCCGTCCAAAAGATTTACCAGTCCGTCTATCGACGGCTTGCCTCTTTTGGAACGGACTGCAGTCTACGTTCGAGGTGCACGGCAAGGGCCAACGTGATTGCAAGTGAAACAGGAGCGGGGGAACGGCCGGTTCATTTGGTCAGCCCTTGTGACTAGATCGGCGATCGGTCTCAGCGTTCACGCTCGAGGCCAAGCTCGAGGCTGTTCGTCGCGGTCCAATCCCAGTGCGTTCGTCCGTATCTTTTTCATCACCGTTGACTTGTGTCGACGCCGGCGGCGTTGGCGTGCAGATGTGAAATAGTCACCGTATGCTTGATACAGATGACCACCGGACTGGTTTCGCACCGTGATCCACTTATCCGTCGACATGCTCCTCAACGCTAACACGTATAGACACCTCAACCTCGGTCCGTTGCCACACCGGCCGGGCCGCGTCAACGCCGATGTGCAATCCAGAGCAGTCTGCCTCTACCTGTTTCGCTTTTTGTCGCGGAAGTAAAATGTGGGCCCAAGTCGAAACAGCCCATGCACTGCATTGGAGACGCCAAAAGAGAGCTAGAAAGACACGCGACGCCAAGGTGGCACCCCCACGACGATGTTTTCATTTCAGCTGTCAAAATAACTGCGACGTCGACGTCGATCGGTTCGGTCTCGCGTTTAGCGCTGCCATGGTTGGACGGATGGCTAGCTAGACGAGGACGGGATAGGATCGGAACTGATTTCGCTTCCGAGTACAGCGCGTCTCCTCCGTTTGAGTCCGTCCTCCTTTCGAGAGACCTGGATCGGATGGCGTCCGACGGTGCGATGTGTACCTTCCTACGGCGTCAGATCCACAGTTCGCACCCCACTGTTTACGTCACCGAATGATTAATCCTCTGTAACGAGACGAGTTGGCGTCCGTTTAGTCGCACGCCGTCTGAGACCGCGTTTCATTCACGTTGGGTGGATGAACGTGAACGTGGATGATCCCGTCCTCCGAGATCAACAAAGAAGACAATTTGGATTTTGATTCTGATCATATGATGTGATCATGGTGCGGTCGCGACTCAACTTGACTGTATATCGCCCTGACTCGATCGCGTCAGATTGGCAAAATAATAATGATGCCATCGTAAGCGAGCAAGTTCCTTGGGCCTAGCCAGATACGGACAAAAAACCCGACCCGCCTTGGAGCAATTCAGGGGTGGATGACTCTGTCGAATATCTCTCATGTCAAGTCATCAAGCCATGGAACATAACATATTGCCTCTATCAAAACAGGCCAAGGTCTCCATCTAGGAG
>JBBPOE010000250.1:0-36040 GCA_038091295.1 Tylopilus felleus | reverse complement strand
CTTCGACCGACTCGGCTCTGACCGGGACACGCAGCAATTTCTGTGTGGAGATGAGGAGGGAAAACAGGGGCTGTTTACGGAACATATCGAGCACCGACAGGAGAGTGTCGAGTCGCGTGCGATCCTTCAAGTTATCGCCCAGTCCGAATGGCACATTGAGCTCCTGGGCTTCGTCGATGTATAACACGATCTTGACCCTCTCAGTATTGTCGGGGACGCAGAGGTTGTCTAATTTTTCGAGGATAGTAGAGAAATGCGAATTGGTGCTGTCTCGAACTGCTTGAAAGTCCAAGGGAATCATCTGGAAGGAGAAACGATTGTGTAACTTAGTGTCAGCGTCTTCGGGTTTACATATCTCACAGAGATCAACCTACGCAGCACATCTCAACCACAGTAGCATATATCGGTCGCGGTTTACCCGATCGTCCAAATGCCCTCGCCACACGCTGGCAAACTCGCTTTGGGATAGCTTGGGACTTCTCACGGTGGACCAGCGATCGAGTTCTTCGGCTATGAAGGAAAAGAGCTACATGAAGAACACCAAATAATCCAAAAAGCATCCGTCCTCGTCGTTCGGTGATTCATCTACCAAGTAGCGACGCAATGATTTATCTGGCGGCGGGTACTTCGGCCCTAGAATGGAACTCGATGAAAACGTTGTCGCGTAAGAGGAAGACGCATACAAATATCATCTGTGTCACTGATGTTGATAGGGATTGTGAAGATCAGGTTAGCCATCTCACGGACCGCTCGCGATTTCCCAGTGCCAAAACTCTGAAAAATTTCACAGATGTTCCACTTTGAGTCGGTTTCCATCATATCATCGACTTTCGCGAGAAGCGTTTGAGGAAATGTGCCCACATAGGGTGTACGCCAAGCTTTGGGGTGAAAGACTGGGTTCAGCTCACACGCTCTCAGGCTCTATGACTGTCAAACACAAACCTGCAGCTAACCGCTCGTATGAGATAGCCATGGCTTGTTGGCGTTGTTGTCGATGTTGAGGACGAGAGGGACAGGGGAACAAGTTGCACTCGAGTGAAAATTTAAAGATCCGCTCGTTGGCACGAATTTTAAGGAATCCGGTCGAGGAATTGAATCGGCGCCAAATGAGAACAAAGAAATACACAAGAAGCGCCGATAACTTCACAAAGTTCATTGTTCTGAATGACGCATGCACGATCTATATAGACATGGGTGTGTGCGTGTGTGCGTGCCATCTCGTGACAGAATAAGTTCTGCATCCCTGCAGAGAGACGAACAGTCACGTCTTGACATTATTCCGGTCCTGTAAAAGGCAGACGGAGAGGTGTGCAGATAGCGACATGTCACATCGCAATACCGTAGGACACGCTTGATGAACCTATCGGCTCTTCTCCTAAAAAGGCAGTTGATACAGGGAGCGATACTGGCCAGTACATTGCCATCTCCGTGGCCGACGACGTCAGGTTGACCGAAAGCGACGAAGCATAATTCCCGGCCAGTGACGTTTGATGGGCTTCTCTCCTGGCTCAGATAATTGCAGCATGGAGGCGTTGTATGAAAATTGGTCGACCTGCGTAAACAGATCGGAAGGGTGCGAGGATAGGACATTACTCGAGGGCTGGACACAATTAGATGCGACAAGGAAGAACATGAATCCGAAGGGACTACATTTGACTACGAGCCCGCCGCAGGTTTGTCGAAGAGTACTGGTTCTAAACGCGGCAGTTGCGTAGGGAAAGTGTCATTACTAAGAAAAGAGGATGGCTTACTCACTGAAGAGCGATGCAAAGGCTCCTGATACCGACGGGATGCTTGAAAAGTGGCACAGAGTCAAACAGAATTTGGACGAGTACGATGAGATTCAGACGGTTCATGCACCAAAAAAAGAAAAATGAGCCCCATTATTCTCCAGTATGAATGTGGCTCTAGATCTGCATGTACTTAGCTCTTGTGGTCTGTCTTCACCAGATGCTGAGCGCGAGTTTGGAGTTTCTAGGATGACATAATCCGGACAATGCCGAGCCGGACGCCCTGCTTCTGACCCCGATGCGCATTGTCCTGCAATGCCAGCGATCAAAACGAAGTCGGTAAATTCAGCTATTACAGCAACGGTTACACGCAAAGGTGTCATACGAGTCGGAGCCCAGAGAGATGGAATTACGGTTACTTCAGTCGACGACGTGCCGCGCGATCCGTCATGTTGTACGTTTTCTTATAGTGTCTTGCTACCCGTACGCTCATGTTCTACCATGCCACGTGCATTGTTAGCAACGGTGGAGTACCCATTGGACGGACCAGCCCGTGCTTCTTTCCGGACTCGCGACGGAAAGGCAAGTTCAAGTTCGTTGTGATATAGTGTACTGTGCACTTACCGAGAACGCGTCTCTACCATCGTCTCCGCTCGAACAGAAAATAACAGAGCATCAGTGGGCTGTCTACGATTTTTCGCGAACGATTCCACGTGGTCGCGTCACGACCTACGGGGCCCTCTGCAAGGCCCTTGGCCAGGGTTCTCCTCGCTCAGGTGAGTACCGCTAGCCGCATTTATGCCATATCATATCCGAGCCTGCGCTTCGGTTTGGCGTTCATTTTGCGCGTCTAAATAAATGGATGTATGCGTTCTGATTCGCTTTCGGATGGATACTAGTTGGCTCTGCGTTGCGGCACAACCCATTTGCGCCGTTCGTACCCTGTCATAGGGTCATAGCGTCGAATCTCTACATCGGCGGTTTTTTCGGCGAGTGGGGCACCCTGTCGCAGAAGAATGCCGCATCCGGACAAAAGTGTCAGAGGAAAATGGAAATACTTGCGATCGAAGGTGTCGAGTTTACTACCGACGGGTATCTAGCTGACGAGAACATGGTCTGGAGGGGCTGAAGCTGTATCTGGCATAGTATTTAGGGGGTACGATGTGAGTATGTGGTTTGGTCTATCTTATTCGGAGTTCGCGCGTGTGTATTAAACTTTCGATCCAAGATTTCTGTCAGATACACGAGAGCAAAGTCCACCAATAGGTTAAAGGTCTTCTGGTTTGTTGAAAAGCCTTCCTTCCATACCGCCCTCGACCATCAATACTTGGCCCGTAACATGACCAGAGATCACTGGGGATGACAGGACCACGATCTGGGTTGCGACGTCGATGGGAACTGCGATTTTCTTGAGCGGCATTCTGTCGCTGCGTTAGTCCTCGGAATGCCAAAGCATATACGGTTGTTTGCCCACGTTGCCAGAGCGCTGTACCGAATGTCAGGGTTCGCGAGAGAAGCTTCAGCCATGGGTGTATATACCCATCCCGGTGCGACGGTGTTGACTCTCCCACGTGGCGCAATCTTCACGATTTCGTTCTTGAGTGTCATCGTCAGGCCATACATCATCCCTATGTGAACCAACCACGCCGTCCGGCCGCAACCCCACGCAATCGATCAGCACGATCGAAGAATCACATTACATTCGCACGCACCACTCTTGGTCACCGCATAGTCGGCATTTCCTGCTTCGCCGAACTTGCCAGCGGTGCTTCCGACTAGCACGATCGCTGCCTTATCCTTTGCCTCACGCGACGTCTGCTTCAGATGTTTGAGGTACTCTCGACATACGAGAAAGGCAGACGTGAGGTTCGTCGTTAGTGTGCGGTTCCAGCGCGCAAGGGTCATGTCTGCAACCGGTACGCGTTGCGCGTCTGTGATCGCATGGTTGACGACAAGCACTTGGACCGGGCCAGCGTCGCTGCGGGAGAGAGCGTCAAAGAGGTCGATGACGGCGGTTTCATCGGCGAGATCCCCTTGGACGATGTGGAGGGTTGGGTATGTCTGCAAGAGAGGGAGTAGTGTGTCACGCTGACTGTTGTAGTGCGCGGTGACCTTGGCACCGAGCGCTGGGATGGCGAGATGTCACGTTTACATTGGGATGTGGAAGAGGGACGAACAGCAGTAGAGTTTGGCAGTCTCGAGACCGATGCCACCGCTTGCACCTGATCAGGGGTCAGTGCATCCTGAACAAGGGTAAGATGGAGGTACCTGTGACAAGTACATGAACCCCCTGGAGTCCTAGATCCATCGTTCGGCACGAGCTAGGAAGATCAGCCAGGGAACGACTATGGCATACGTAATGAGCCCTCCGGGGTGAATTCGCGGCACATGCCAGCGGGAATGACAGTTCGCACCGTCGCTCGCACCATCACTAGCACTTCAAATTAGTCTCACAGTATGTTCAGCTTGTCGATTTATTGCGCTCGCACACAAAACTACCTAGAAGTGTTCGACTGATGGATTTCAACAGCAAGTGGTACTGCCTATGGGCTCCAGGCGAAGGACGGCGTGCACCTCAAAGGTGTTCTATTTCCCCTGGAGGCCAATTCAGAGTTGGACCCTGTCTTAGCCGCTCTCGCCGGTTGTATATGGGACACTCGTGCGTGGACGTTGCAGGAATACTTTGCATCCACTGTCATTCGTTTCTACACCGGAAACCATACCTCCGTAATATCAACGTCTCTAACGACAAACTACACCCCGCGGTTTTGCGTCAAATGGCGCTCGCAACTGGCGTTGACGTACGTGTCCTCGCCTCGCTTCGTCCTGGTTCGGACAACGTGCGAGCTCCGCCTAGCTTCGAACCGCGTCGTAACGAGGCAGGAAGACACCGCCTACTCGCTCTTTGGAATACTTGGCGTCAGTATGCCAGCTATCTACGGGGAGGGAAATAAGGCGCTTGGCCGCTTGTTAGAAACGGTACTTCACCGCTTAGGCGACGCAACCATCCTAGCCTGGACGGATCAGGCATCAGATTACAACAGTTACCTCCCTGCTGAAATCTCTGCATATGCAAAGGACATAACATCTTTGCTCCCGTCAGTCATCGAACACGGCCAAACAGAAACAACGACATCAACAGTGCAGTTGTCCTCAATACATCAGGAATCAGCCATTCAACTCTATGATCGCGTAGTTCATCTCCCATCTCCCTGCCTCATCAGCAGTCGTCTCAGCCTGTCATGCATCGCATTCCCGATTACCCTACCACTGGCAGAGGCGATATCCACATGCGGTGACTCGACCGATAGCCGTGCTCATCTTTACACGGCCACCGCTTCCGCTCTCGGGAGAGTAGAGATCAAGACCACCTACGAGTTGGCAGGTTTGGAAATCCTGGTCCTCGTGGACCCATGGATCGAATCCCTTATCGATCCCATATTTATAAGCCCACGCCCAGATGTCGATACGAATCCCCGCTCAGGACAGCCGTCGAAGCTTAACAGAGCATTTTGCCTTCTCGTTCGCCTCCGACAACCCTTCGGTGCGCTCTTACTTGCACCGCTGAATCACAGGGAGTACAAACGAATTGCAACTGATCACTCGATCAGAGCGCAAGTACGTGACGATATCCCTCTTGAGGAGTTCCTGGGGATGGTGGATGCTGAGATATTAGACATACTCTAACTGCGGACTCGCCCGAGTCTGCGATCCGAACGTGCTTCCTTCTTATCTTGGAGTCATGATATCTCTCTAGAGGAAGTCTTAGTGATGCTGACCGTTGATGTATTATGCAACCATCCTGATTATAGTCCGTCGTTTGCGATTCAACACCGTTCCTTATGGTGAAGTCGATATTGTGTTACATTGATATCTCCTTCAAATCAATGACATGGCCGAAACAAGACCGATATTAATCCGTCTGATCAATTGCGTGCAAATACAGCATGGCGCACAAATAACGAGGGAGATATAGGAATACATACCTTGCGAGTCGTCTGACCGTATCCACTCACGAGATCTCTCCACAGGATGTTTCAGTTCTATTTCCATGTTCCGATGGATACGTACGGCTTGGCGCCATTTGCGCCCAAGAACTCGGAAACCCGTGCGCTTGGCAAACGGTGATTAAGCCTCTCTCACCCACCATCCCCAAAAGCACAGATTGTTGCGTTCATAGTCGCAACGCTGATGGAGCGGCGCGGGGAAACTGCGGCGCTTCTTTGATGGACTGGCATATCACCTGGAGATACATCGGCCGATCCAAGTATCGCTATTTTCGGTTCGTATCATGAGATGCGCAGACGAGTACATGTGTTCGTTACCCTTGAGCTATATTTTACACAAATGTTATCGCCTGACAACCACGGTACCAATTTGAATGAAAATTTTCACCACCTGATGCCGACCCATCCTAAAGTTTCCCTTCCTTATACGATTGCAAGTCCATATGGGAGTTGCCAAAAAGTGTTGTGCCTCCACGTCCAGATGACAGTCCTGCGCTCTTTTCCGAGTCAAACTCAGTGTCCTTATTGGATGCAAAGAACATGGCAGGAGTCGTAGTGAGCACAGTTTCCTTGGTCCAAGCTACGCCCAAGGCTATTCTGTATATGATGAATTGAGGTGCGAGAACCTAGAGCAATGTCACCAACTGCCGAATGTAATAAAGCAAAGCAAACGTACCACAAATGTTCCCCAGACGAATGAAAAGGCGATCACGATGTTGCTATTCAAAACCTGGGCGATCAAGTAACAAATGCCGAGTGCAGAGAACGGCAGGGCGGACTCGATGAGGGTCGCAGAAATGTTGATATAGGTCTCCGAGAAAGCGGGAGTCAGAGTTTTACGGATTGTCCAATACGTTGCTAGCAGACGCCCTAAAATCATCAGAGTTACGATGATGTTGAAGCTGACGGTTAAAGCCAGCCACGGGATCGAGAAGCTTGTTGGCAACCCTTGAAAAATATTGGCGCCCGGTATTGCGCTCTCGATTGTCATCATAATCGACATAGCTGATCATCGCTCATGTTCAAGAAACCGACATAACGTACCAATGGTATGACTTACCAATCGAGGACACCCACAGCAATGCGGGAAAAATAACAACCCAACGGCGACTACTCCAAAATATGTAGCATCTGTATAACTGAAAAGGTAAAATATCAGGCTGGGCCATATTTCCAGTTAAATTTGATGCTTGCCAGCAAGCCGTCTGCCATTGCATTTGCAGTCACGTCGGCTACAGTTCCGAGAGTGTTGTACCATGCAGAGATGTTGTTGGCAAGGTATGCAGGGGGGCCACCCGGTACGTCTCTAGCATCGATCCATATTAAATCGCCAAACGCATAGTTGGTCGCCACTGAAATTGTCAAGAAGAAGAACATCAAAGAAGAGTAGATGAGGTAGAATTTTCTGCTTTTCATGTAGGGTTTCCTCCAGAGCAGTAAACGACAGGTGAGGAAGTAAAGCGTCACATCGATTCCTGGAAAGAGTGAATTAGTATAGCGGAGGTCGTATAATAGAACTGGTTACCTACCATATAGTATAGAGGTGAAAATGATCCCAATGTACATCGAGCGTTCGAGAGTAATCTCTGCGGAAGCCATTTTGGCGATAACTGTCGCGGACGCGCTGAGTGGTTTGGGGCGTGCCGCTTGGGCGCCATCGATGGCTACTTATAACGTGGATTCTAAATGGAAGCCAAAGTTGGTTTGTTTACTACAAGCGATGCTGATCATGGACCTGACGGAAACATTGGTACCTACCAACCGGAGAACTCCCTCCCATTGGAGCTACACGTGGAGCATCATGAGCGCTGCTCGGCGGAGGCCGAGGCCTAACTTCAGTTTGGCCGCTTATACCCGTAACGACAAATTGACAACTCAACATCAGATCAACCACGCCTCCGTGACACTATCTAAAAGGCTACGACGTTGGCTTGATCCCACTGCACCAGGTATGATCTCTCATACAATTGGTTTTGCGTCACTCTTAGGCTTCTTCGCTGTCTCCTCTGTTGTTTTCACGTGCACTCTGGTGCAACTGGCGCTATCACACCATAGCCTACTCAGGCTTTCGACCATCCAACAAGCGGACGGTAGTTCACCGTCCATGTTCCATCGAACTCAAATACAAACTCACGACGATTACAGTATGTCCCGCTATCCCTTTTCAACAGTACACACTGACATGACTGACCTATGGCTTTTGTATATAACATCTACAGCCTATGTCGATGATGATTTTCCGCCGCGATTACCAGAATTTGAACCGGGAAACGTCCAGCTGGCAGTGGAAGAGAGTGTAAGATATTCTCCGTGGGATGCAGAAGGCCCTGCGGAGTGGTCCTCTACATCACCTCCTGGGGAGGGCTCAGTGCGACTCGGTCGTGACGGCCGGGTGTTCTATCTATCCATGTTCCACGAGCTGCATTGCTTGCGACGCATCCAGAAGTCGTTAAGGGACCCTCAATCGGTCACACGTCCAGCAGTGCTTGGTCATACACAGCACTGTCTCAACTACCTTCGACAGTGGAGTCTCTGTCAAGCGGACAGAACATTGGAAGTAGGGGACTTTGTCACTCGTAACTTCACCGCAGACCGAGTCGGCGCTGTTCACACATGCAGGGATTGGAGGGCAGTGTACGATAGAGTCACATATGACTGGAGCAACTGGAAAGATGCAGCGCCCCATACCGATTCGGACAACCTCAGTGGACCCAAAGTATCCAAAGTATATTTGGGGTAACGTTGTACATGCCATCATCCTGTAGCACTTTCGCCATCCTATATGCATCATGATACATCTCGTTCGCGTTCGCATCTCGTTGCCTACTAGGACGTCATTCAATCAGAGTTGCGGTGATTGACAGGATGTAGAATCACTCATTTTAGGCAAACAGTGCCAAACATTGGGCCAGTTTTGATTTTCCTGCGTGCTTGTGTTCGACCTGTGCCAGGTAGAAAATCTTTTTGGGCGCTGATGAAATCCGAGCCAACAAGTTGCCGTAGTACGCTGGTTGTGGTTTGCGGCCAGCCACAATTAGCTGTGCAAGATACTGCCCTCTTCCGAGTCCGACTCATGCTATCAAGGAGGTACGCAGATTATTTCGGCTTCTCGTCATCCCCCAAACCAGACTCCTTGTCCGCTTCTATCTACACCCTTCCGTGCAGCAGAATTTGTTTCACAGTAAACCAGTGTGCTCATGTTGGGCCCGCGACCTGGCTATCTCCTGCTAAAGGGTCATGATTCCCCTTCGTCCTCAGAGGACATTATTGATACCCAATGTAGTCCAGGTGAGCCTTTTTTTCTACTGTTAGCGTTGTAAAATACATGTGATTTTGCAGATCCTGACGAGCGATGGCTTCGTCTCACCTCTCGCTTCACATACTTCGCTACTGTCACTGTCATAGTCTGCACCATCGTGGATTTACTGGTGCTTCTTTACCTCAGCATTCGGCTACTCCCATCCGTCCCCCCTGATGCGGTACATACGGAACTACGTACCTCGTACATCAACCTGGACGTCCTATATTCGAAAGGGATTGTCAATAGCTCCTACCATGCACCGATAGTCAATCATGCGTTCTCTTTCGTGCAGGTGTCCCTGAAGGATCCCAAGAAGGTCTTACCGACGTATCATACTCGTTTTTTCGAGCGACGCTTTGGGCCTGTGCCGCTCTTAGAAAGTCGATTTTTAGTCACGCCAGAGGTGTGTTTCCACTGCGCAAATAGGCTCATCGTAACTCACTGGTGTCGTCATGAAAGATCTCCACCGTTGCACAATTTAGAGCGATCGACTTTGGGATGGAGTCATGCAGCCTGGCTGTCGGTGTACCTCCTCTTAACGAAACAGATGGACAAGTTATGTTCCCACCGACGTTCACGCTTGACGTATATACCCTACCCATCCAAGAGAGACTCAATTTACAAGCCGTTTCATACTCTTCGCTGCCGCCGACGAAAACGCTGTTTGCACGTTTGGCGCTCTCGGAGGGCATTATTGTCCAGACACCAAAGTTTCCATGCCGTACACTCTCCTATCATACATTTCTCTTGGCATGTTCTCACCCAGACTGCCGCCTTGATCTGATCCGTACAACTTACGATGAATCCGGTAAGCCACATGTTGGGCGGCGTTTCATCGAGTTGCTGCTAATTTTAGCCTTATCTAGGTCTTTTTATGTATCAATATCAGACCATATGACTATTCGGCCGTGATCGGGTTCTGATTTTGTCATTCGAATCTTGTAAACAATCGAAATTATTACAGCTGGCGCGAAGTGCGCTTAACAACACTGCCATCTGATGATTGACTGAGGATAGTATCCAGAAGCTTTCCCTGCTGTGTATTGATAGGAAAGCGTCGGATCGGATGGGTAGCATGTGTTTCTTCTCTTGTACTACTAATCCCAATGCCCGCAGTCTACATAAATAATCCTATTGGATCACACTCACGCTGGTCCATCCGACGTCACGGCCATGCAAAACATCAAGGTCGACATCTCCCTCGTTACCAGTCTTTCAGGTCAGTCTTCTATGACACCCCGGCAGTTTGTGTAAGCTGACGTCGCGTAGACCAAGAACTGGAAGATGTAACGTCAGTCTCGAATCTTGCATACCTCGATGCAACATGTAAGCTATGAATGCATGCGTCGTGCTCTAAACATCTGTTCAACGACACGAACAGCTCCGGCGATCAGTTTACTAACAGGCGGAAAGCTAGAACTGATTCCCGACCTATTTCGTGCCATGACTCTATGCTGCTTGATGGACGGCGAATGCTACATCGCTACGGAAGCGGCTACCCAGAAGATCGTTGGCACCGCGCTTTGGTTTCCCCCAGGAAAAAAATTGTGGGCAACGTATGTCGGTCCATTTCCTCCAGACTGCTCCAGTACCCATGTCGCACATGCGTCGCAGGGACGAGTCGAGGCAAGCTAGCGAATTCAACACTTTCTTTGGTAAACTAGATCAGGCTACCAAGGATTGGTGGGTCAAAGAGGCGAGTTTTTCGTTTGCTTTTCGTTTGCGAGTTACGAAAGATGACTTTGAACGTTTAGTACCAAGCACAGATCGCGGGGTATCTAAAGGAAACTTATGGTCCCGAGGTAAATGGCCAGAATATATGGTGTCTCCTCTCTTCGTTGTGCTCACCGCGGCAAAAGACTCTACTAGACAGCTGGTGGTTGAATAACGTTGCAGTGTTGCCAGAGTACCAGGGATGTGGGATCGCAACGTCACTCCTTGAGAGGGTGTTGAAAAAGGTATGATCCATCATTGCGGTGAATACTTTTTCTCGACCGCCGACTGTTCATTTAGGCGGCCAGTAACGAAGCGATTGGATGCATGACCGACACTGAGAAAAACGTACGTCTCGATGGGGAAAAGAGGCAGTGCCAGCCATTCAATGACTCATTTCGGTACCAATAGCTCAAATTCTACAAGTCGCTCCGCTTTAAAGAGATTGGCATCCTCTACATGCGCCATCCGGGAGATGGCAGTGATATCAAAGTTTGGGGTTTCAAGCAGTACGGAGGCAGGACTTAGGCCTGCGCTGTCGCTTAGCTACGTACAGTGTGGTAGATGTTATTGGCTGCGAGAAGCGAGATGTGAGTTATGAACCAGGCATAGCCACGAGCTTGAGTATTTGAAGTGCACTACATAAGTATGGGTCAGGAAGCCTTCAGCTCGTATACCCGTCTCAGGCCGCACTATGCAGCCAACACACAAGCTACGCGGCAAAAACATCGCTATTTACTACAAATCTGTACTTCTCGCACTGGCTCTTCTGTGTAAAATCGTCGTGACAGTTCAGTTGCGGAAGTACATGCAAACCAGAATTTCAAGTGTCTCAGAAAAGTTTCCAGCTGGTAAGTTGCATTCGTGGGTTGGATCTAGAAATAAGAATTCGCATAATTGCAGATTCTCCCGCTGTCTGGCCTGCAAACTCTGTTGCGCCAGTACATCTAGCGTTTGAAGACAGCATACATTATGGACTCGACACACCTACCAGCGACGCCGAGTGGTTATCGCTGGCACCCAACGAGGGCCTCATCTATCTCGGTGATGAACATCAAGTTTTCAGCATATCCATGTTCCACGAGCTTCGCTGCTTGGACATCATTCGCAAAGGGATTGTGCAGACGATAGACGGGAACATCACTATCCCAACGCAACTCATGCAGCACTGCTTGAACTACATTCGCCAAATGATATTTTGCAGGAGCAACACAATGCTCACCGGCTTCGTCCAAAGCACTGACGCAGATAAACCACATTCGTTTCTCAGCATACAAGAGTGCAACGACTGGGCGGAAATATTTAAGGAAGTGGAGAGAAATCAAGAGGATCATCGGAGATGGATAGTAGGGGATGGGACGCATGATAAGGCATGGGATGTTGATTGGTAGTCGCCTAATAGTTAGGAGCATCACAGTCGTTGCTCTGCTGTGATAAGATCACTGCTCCCAGGTGGTTCACCTCTTTTACCGATACTAGGAAAGAGGCGGTTAGGTGCATGGAATACATGGTCATTGGATCCGCCACGTAGCTGTACAGGGCTGTGACACAAAAATATTTTTGGATTCCATCCAAAAGGGACTGACTTGGATATACTTCCAGCATCATGAGTTCGCATCTAAATCAGGTTGACAACTGATCTTAACCACCAGTGTTTGAGGCTATCGCTGCACAGCACTGCTAACTTATAAGCGATCCACACACCGGAGAAAAAACCGAAGGACGTCCATCCGAGAGTAGCGAACGAAAATTTCAAACGAACTTGATCATCCTGCAGGCAGAGGCGGCAAGCAGGCGCTCGCGGAAATGACTTCCGCTGTCGCAGCGCAAATAACGACACCCGGGATACTTACGTCGCCGTGATGTAACTATGGGTGACGTATTTGGCAGTGGCGCAACATGGTCAACGTGTTGAACTTACCACGAAACAGGCTGAATTTGTACTCACAAATTTGATATGTAGCCCTCATGTCGTACGTGATCATCAAAATGGTCAGAAGCAAGGCATGGGAAAATTGGATCACAAGGAATGGAGGGTGACCACCGAGCGCTGATCTCCGGGAGCTACTGAGGCTTTGTGGCGGGCTAAAGGAACGGAATCTGTGAAAGCTCGATCTAGTAGGGGTTCGGATATCAAGAGCCGTCCCCTTGGTACCGCCTTGCGTACAGGATCTAATTACAAATCAGATCGAAAGACAGCAAGGTCTTCACATAAAAGAAGTGAGGGGAGGCCTTGATATCCCAGATCACGCACCAATATGAAGTTCACAATCCCTACATACTTAATTCTTCTGACATCACTGGCAACCGCCTTCGCTTCGCCTATAGTGGCATCAGGTATTGCAATACGTGACCAGCATGCAGGACCAAGTCTAACTCTTTTTCAGGATCATATGATCATGCGTATTCCGAGATGACAGAGCCGGGAACCAACACATTGGAGCCTGGCACCGACATGGCGATTCTTTGAAGATGCTTATTCAACCTCGGTTGCGAGACCTCGAAGGTATGGTCATGGCTCTATTACTCGAGACCGTGTGCAGCTTCAACTGACACAAACTCGAAACTCACTACAGTGGTTATTTGACCGTTGATGGTGCCATGAGCAATTTCAGTCATGACCCGTGGGGTCCACATAGAATATAAATTATTGATGTGTACTTCCGGGCGAGATTTGCATGGACAGATGTCATTGAGAGTCTAAGCATGCAATTGCAGACCGCCAGTCCGTTACTCGTCGTCGAAGATGTGATCGTAGCGCAGCTAAAGACAAATAGGATGATGGCTGCAGTACAAATGTGAGCATCACAAGTTGCAACCATCAAGAGTACTTGTCGTACGTTACCAGATTGATGAATGGTGTAAATCGGACCAAGAATCCTGCAGGTATGGTCCATGAGATACCCAAACAACACAAGAGCAAGAACGTTGGAGTACTTCACCCGGCACCGCCAGTAACCGTCTTGGCCCCGAATCCGGGAGGCGCTGAACAACCGTGTGAACTTTGAAGGACGATGACGCTGACATAATCGTACTGTAAACGCCCACTCAGCCTAGCGTCCACCACCTGCAGCTTAACACTAGCCTTCACCATCCGCACGATGAATCCATATCATTCACGCGACTGATCCTCTCAACCAAATGTTGTTTCGTATGGCGACTACTCCTCGGGAGGTCATTAAGGCCAACAAGAGTGCTTCTCAAGTCCACTGCGCTACCTGTTGTACGACGCGCGCCCAAAGTTGCAGACGTGTAAAAGGGTAAGCTCTCATTTATTTTTGTTGTACAAGACCTCATGGCGTTTTGCAATGCAAAAGCATATTGCTCCAAGGAATGTCAAACGAATGACTGGTATACAGACGGTATAGGAACTTTCTCCTCTGTAAAAACTCACAAACCACCAGGTCGCGCCAAAAGACATGGTGCACCGCAGCTGAACGTCCAAATGGTATTAAAACCCTCGTAGAAACCTTGGTTTGCAATGTCACGCTTATCAGCATGCTCCAGGTTTGCGCCGCCCTCGACTTGGACCTTGTTAATGATAAGAAAAAGGAGATCGGCTACAAAGTCCCATTTATTATTCGTGTTGAGGTCGCCATCGAGCCATCGGACGCATACTCTTGTCAAACTACTTCTCACCAATGACCTCATCCCTGAGGAATGCTTCAAATCAATTGCTTTCACTCCCATATTCCAGGCAGATACCTCTCACCGAAATGCGTGACACGATGTGAGAGAGAGACTCAATGGCATTCCAGCACACCGTAACGAACACTTGGACTTGTTGAATTTGTCAACAGCGACAACGACTTTTCAATCACGGTACCTCTCCCCGTCTATGCCGGCCCAATGAGGCAGGCAAGGGAGAACGACCCCGTCGTGATGCTTTCCGGGCTCACCACTTTATGCATGGAGTAAGCAACATCCATTTCCTTTGCCTCGGATTTGTTAGACATATTTCGACCAGGTTCATGAACCTTCACATACGTGCAGAGAAGCAGAATGAGGTGAAGCTGCGCGTGGAAATGACAGACGGATAAAACGATAGTTCGAAGCGCTCGGGACAGGTCAGTCACCAGAGAAGCTGTCGTCGTTCTTGGGCAAAAGAGGGAGAGGGAATCGATATACGCTGGAATGCCTTTGGGTTGATGGTGTCATGAATGTGACGAGTTTCGAATCTCGATAATTAGTATCTGTTCCGGCAAGTTTGTATAATTTATTACAAGCTTTTCAAGTATTCGTTTTAGTGGAGTTTCAAGAAGGAAACAGTAACATTCTTCAAATTTCTCACTTTCAGCGCAACAGTACTAGTGCAGATTCAACCACTATCTCGAAGACGAGATTCCGGAGGATATCCCGATCCGGGTATCCGAGTCATTGAGGCTACAATTGCATTTCCTGCGGAAACGCCAGTCACAGGACAGGGTACTATGCCAAACACCATCGTGATATGGACTGGTAAACAGTCCACCGTGTTGGCTACCCAGCACGTTCGAAACGACATGGCTCTGTATTCCACTAGCACCAGAGGTGTCGACAATGCTCTCTCGTCGACTCGAATTCCGTCGACGCTTCCTCGACGATCTGTTACCGCGTCGTCGTTACATGTTCGCTGTCCGGTCTAGAACCCGAAACGTGTTTAGATACGGATAAACGGTTCATTCAAGTTGTCGATCACGAGGCACAGGTGTTTCTGTGTTCATGCTATCGAAAACCGGGTAACAAGAACATACATTTCACTTTTCTACGTCCACAAGGCTCGTTTTCGCTTCTTACCCTCGACGGACATCTGGTGAGTGCGGACTTGTTTGGATGAATCTATGCGTAACAGTCAGGCTTATACAAAGACTCGGAGAGTGCGTTCCGGAAAGACCAGAGAAATTCACAGGGGGATCCAAATGTCGACGGTATCTTGGATACGTGCTTGCAGATCCAGAAATGAATCAAAAATCCTTATTGCCATTGACCAGTCTCTACCGGATGCACTTGTAGTGCGCCGTGGATTGACATGGCTAGTCGCGGCCGCCTGCGGTTCTTGCGATTGCGCGAACTTCTCGAAGGGCTGACGATTGGCTTAGTATACGACGAGGATTGGACTCAGATTCTGGCTTCATCCTCATAAAGGGCGGCAATTTCTTGAAGGTCAGCAGGAGCGTCGTGACTCATCACAAAGAAGCTGATATCGTCATCCTCTCTCATAGGAGTATCAAGGTGAGTTGTGCCCATTGAAAAATGTCCACCCTCTCCCCTTTGTAGTCATTTACGAGTGTAATGTTGTGTAGATGGACCTTGGGGAAGTTCTTTAGGCCAAATTACCGCGATACCACATCGTCTTGGAAGATGCGCTCGAACGGCTGGCTAATCTTTGCACGAGCTATATTTTCGATAAGATGGAAAAATACAGAGATCGATTGTCCGATGCGACACGGTAACGAGACTTTGCGCTTGCCACATCCTATACTGGCGCTGATCACTGGTGACGCAAGGAAGTATCATTCCGGATGTGTTATGGACCCGCGAGCTCAGGGTGCAACCTCATCAATTCTCTTTCATACAATCCTGCGAGTACTACAAACGGCTGAATTCCCCAAGTGGGCAATCCTTCCCCGGGCAAGCGACGACGTTTAGAGGCAAGTCGAGAACGTGGAAGACTACAAGCAAACAAGTGGTGGAGATAACCTGACGGTTGCCACCATGGAGCCTATTCAAGCAGGTTGCACGGAGACACTTCTCCTCGTTGCAGTGGAAAAGGACTGCATACACGTCATCCGGACTCTCCTTTATATCACTACCCTCGGATATTGATATTCCTTCGGTGTCGAACCCCCACCGTATGTCTCCAATCTGAATGCAAGGGATCTTGAACTAAGATGGAATAGGTATAATGAAATGCACTTGCGGCCAACGGGGATACTCCACCCCACATATCAATGATGTTGCCTAACGAGAAGCGATGCCTCGTTATCATGAAACTCCTTGTTGAAGCGCTGCAGCCCACACGTACTCGATGTGGACGGCAAACTACCGATTTATGATGTTACTGTGGCGCGAAGATTCGTCTCCGTAGTGGACGATCTCCTTTGACGGAGTACGCCCCTTTCGTCAAGGATCTTTCATACTTGCACCATTACAAATGAAGAGACTTGGAATCGCGCTTGCGTGTCAGCAGAGGAGCCAACGTCAAATTCTTCAATCCAAATAGGGACGATTCTGCGTCCCGTTGCTCGACAATCGTTCGACAGATCGGTTTACTTGGAGATTGTAAAGGCACCCGTGGACGCGCGGCTGCAACCCCTCAGGCCTCAGGCGGAGTCAGGCCTCTTTGCAAGGGTGCAATAAAATCGTCGCTCAGCCTATCTTCAGACCCGTCTCGTTCCTACTGCAGAACGATCCCGCAGCGCAAACAACGAGATCTTTATACCGAGCCGTGGTGAGCGCGGATGGGTTCAAGTTGTGCCACTGGTCGCAAGATGTAGCTGAAGTGATGCACGCTGTCCCACAGTCTTTAGACAACCAAGACGAATATCTTGACTGTCTAGACGTTCTTCTCGGTGACCTCGTCGCTCGCAGTTGGGTGGGAAGATCCGGTGAAGCTGCGGGACCTCTCTTCGCAAAGCGTGACATCAACTCTTACGATTCCTTTTTTTCTCTACTGCCTTACAGTAAGTACACATTGGAGAAACCGTGCAGAAAAGCATGTATTGAGAGCATGGGTGGTATTGGCATAACAGAACGTGATGGGGGGCATACAGTGGAACAAACCATACAGCATAATCGTGATCGTAACATCTAGATGCAACGCGCACAGCAAACACGAAAATGTACAACAAGGGAATAACCAAAAGAAGGGAGAGAGAATGAGCGTTGGGCGCGATGACGACGACGACAAGCAGCTCGCAAAAAGGGGGAGAGAGAAACAAAGCAATCGACGGCGCGATCAAGTATAAATTACCTGGGCGATAGTTACCTGGACGATTCCTAAAATCCGACTTGCACGCCGTTGGGCTGTAAACTTACCCCGAGCGTCTGCCTCAACAACAGCTCTACCCGGTCGCGCTCGTCCGAGATGCGCCCCATCTCTTCCTCCCATCGCGACACTCGATGTCCATAAATCACCCGCAATGTCTCGAGGCTACCCAACGCCGTCTCGAGCGCGCGTTTTAGATCGCCCTCCCGAGTTTCCGAGGAATCGGAACCATCGCCCGAAACGCTCGCCGAGCTGCGGAGACGTTCAAGGATGGAGGCGGTGGCCGTGCGTGAGCGTGTGGCGTTCCGACGGGACGCAATGCCTTTGAATGCGGTGCGGATCTGTGCCATCGCCGGGGATCTCATCAGCTGGTCGCGTCGCACAGAACGCGAGGTCACCGCGTGGAGTTTTGTCGAATGGGACGGTGCCGCAAGAAGGACCATCGTTGTGTCCGTCTCACAGTCCAACGCTTGGAACTAGACACGAACACGGTCAGCACGGGTGGCAAACAATGATAAAAAAGCGAGCCTTACCGCTTGCTGCAGCGCTTCCCATCGTGCATCCCACTTTCGTCGTCTTTTTTCCATGTTGGAAATAAAGGACGGATGGTATTCAAGGTCCAACAGTTCGTCCTTGTCACCTTCTTCGTCGATCCACTCCGAGTCGTCCACATCATCGTATTCATCCCCATTCACCAGTGCCGGTTCCTCATGCACTTCATACCCTTCACCTGCCGTCTCCTCGCCCGACGAATACGGCTCTGGACTCGTATCCCTCGGTTGCGTACTCTCCACGCGCGGCGGTGGCTTCACCGCCTTCTGTTTAGTCCCTGCCGCAGGCGTCCGTAGATTAGACGACTTTTCCCGCCGCTTCAATCCCCTCCCGCGGCTGGCTGGAAAAGGTAAACTGACGGGCTGATGACTCGGCGAAGACTGTAGACTCATCGAATCGAATCGACGACCACCGAATGCTCTCGAGGCTTGGAGGAACGCCCATGGATTGTATGCTGCACCTGGGAAAGGCGTCGAAGAGGGAGAAAAGGTGGAATCGCTCATGGCCGCATTGTTATTGAGCGCATACATTTGCATCTGAAGGGCAAGTTGCTCTTCGATGACAGATGGATGGTTCGGATCGTAGTTGGAAGATGGGGCAGTGGGGATGACATGTGCAGGGTATGGGTTGCGACGGACGTGAGTGAAGGGATAGGGATAGGGCGAGCCAACGGGAGGGGCAGGACTGGGCTGAATGCTAGAGATAAACGGGGATGGTGATGGTGCGGCAGTTTGGCTGTGTGGTGTAGGAGGAATGGGAGCGTTTGGGCGGGTGGACTGGAAATAGGTCTGGAGGTATGCTGCAGCAGCATCGTCGTAATAATGGTCTTCCGGATGAATCTGAGTCTGAAGCGGATGGGGCCGTATATTTTGTTGGTTTGGACTCTGGGTTGGGAATTGCTCCGTACCACGATCGTTTCGATCCTCTCGATTGTCGGTGAAAGAACGGCTTTGCTGGCGCCTCAGTGTCTCTGCTGAGATCCCATGGGTCTGCTCAGCGTTCGCCTGCATAAGAAGCAGTTGCGACTCACGACTTTCTTCAGATGGTCTGACTGGGGGCTTTGAATTGACGACAGCGTCAAAACTACGGAGGCCAAGCTGATCAGTGGAACCGTTTCGGTGGTGTTTCGTAAGACTGGCGAGACGATTGTTGGGATGAGAAGTGACATAGTGACGAGCAGGATATGCCTCTGGGAGGGTAACGCTTGGGGAGCGAGGGGTGTAACTTCCTGAATCGCCATCGCGATCATTGTCGTTACCAGGGCGCATGTATCCGGTCTCAGTTTCAATCAACGTGTCGTCGTCGTCATCGTGAGGGGGATTCCCACCGTGATCGTACTGGAGGTGACCGGGACTATCCTTCAACGACGCAGCGACGTCGTCTTCGGGCTCCTCCTGTACAGGAAGAGACTTGTCAGGCGTGCGAGTTTTCATCGCCTGAAGGGGTGGCGTTTGGCTAGCAAGCTTGCTGGCGGCAGGTGGTGTTGCGCGGGTATTCTCCGCGTTGCTCGCGCTAGAAGATTTGCGGGCCGTTGGGGGAGTCGGGATCCGGACATGCGAACCGGAAGAAGACTGATAGGACTCGCGCTTTAAGGAGACATACTCTCCCGCGGCAGCACTTTCCCCGGAAGAACCTTGGGGTGTGTGGTAAGGTGGCGACATCCGATCCGGCGAAGGCCCTCGTGCCTGGGAGTGCCCCTGAGGAGAGTAGGAGGGCGAGTTTCCGGGACTAGCAGGGAGAGGACGAGTTCGAGCTTGAGTGCTATCGCTCGGTTGAGGCTCGCGCTCATTGGCACGAACTGATCTCCTTGCCGGGGGTCCAGCGATCCCCTGAGTTGTATCTGCGTCTTTGGTGATCGAGTGCTCGCCTGCTCGAACGCGGTCAAGGAGAGAGTCCTTGTGAGGTGAGGGTGCTTCGCGAATGTAGACTGCGCCGCTCTGGGCGCCACCGGCGTATGCAACGCCGGACGTCCCTGGAGCAGCAGGTTGCTGACTCAGGGTCTGCGCATAGTCAGCGCGCTCGATCTCTGCCATCAGTTCGTCGGTCATTTGCCAATTCTCTTCCAGGGCATGGAAAGAAGCGAGGAATGGCGGAGCAATCCTATTGATGGGGCGAGGATATCCCATTGTAGGATTGATGGGTACGTGTGCGTGGATGTTGGGTTGGCTGTGAGAGTGGATAGGCGGAGGCGGAGGCTGCTGAGGGGGCTGATGTATGTTCGGCTGGCTGATGGTGTGGAGTGGTGGAGCTGGTGGCGTGTAATGCTCCTGAACGTCTTCTCTAGAGAGAGGGGGTGGATTGGGTGGGGATGGGAGCTTGGACATGTTGTTTGATGGTTGTGCCAAGGGGGGTGTCGTCGAGCGCCTGGGTTGGAGAGATACGTTGGCGGACGGGGGACTCTGTTGTAGCTGGCGCTGGTTTGGGTGCACGTTTGCCGCGTTGAACACTTGCAACACCGAAGGGACGATCGGCAAAGACTGTGCTTTTACTGTCCGTTGTCTGTCGCGAGGAGAAGGAGACATTTCGCGCGGTGGCGAATTCTGGGACGAGCCTGAAGAGGGTGGATGGTCAGGGGCTGTTGCTGAAAAGACGGAGAGACAAAGGGAAGATCTGCTGTGGAGAGTGGGAGGAGAGAGGGAATAAACGTAAAAGGTGACCGCTACCCATGGAACGAGCACAGCACCGGCAATCGCAATCGACATGACGAGGAGAACAGCGCTGGCACGAGACACGACTCACTTTGTAGTGCAGGATACATCTGGGTCTTTCTGGATCTGTGTGGGGAGTGACTCGACATGGGATTTTAAGATGCGCCTCGGATCGCTCAGTCGGGCTAAGAGAAAGAAGAGGGAACAAAAGAGAGGTGAGATCGGTGCGCTGATAACAAGACGAGAAAGACGTACGCGCGTTTCCAACGTGGTTCGGCGACAACGTTGCCTACAGCTACACAAGGGGTCGGCAACCACGAATGGAAGTGCCTCGAGGCAGAACCGAGTGTCCTCATTTCCGACACTCATCACATATCACCACAGCAGAAAAAAAAAAGATAGAAAAACACACAACACACACACAAAAGAAAAGGGAAAAAAAAAACAGTAGAGCTGGACTTCTTGGGTATGGAACAGACGTCGTAGCAGTCGTAATAATTCTAATCCATGTCACGCTTGTCACAAATAGATCACGCCCTAAAAGGCAAGTCGCTCCTACACCCGACTGCTTGCCAGAGCCGACGTCGTAAACGATGCCGTCCAGCGAGGTGAGCAAGAGGTACAGTCACATCGCACACATCCACGTCGTGCTATTGTTCATCCCGTCGTCAACCAGGTTCCTCCAGGTTTACGATGCACTCCCACCCGACGCACAGCACCTCCTCATCGAGAAGCATCTCGCGCCCCTCCTCGACATCGTCTCAAAGGACAGACGCAAGAGGACGACCACTTCCGCAACAGAGATGCACCAACGCTACGCTCGCATGCCCACATTAAACCTGAAAGCAAAAAAAGCAGAGATCGCTACTCTCTTGCTCGAGTTGTCTCGTGACTCGAAACGCGCCGTCATAAAGGAACGCTCCCGCAGGGAGCAGCTTCTCTCTGAAGCTGTAAACAGCTTGACGCAATGGTTAAACGACATCTGGAAAGTCGTATTTGAATTCCGCACAAACTTTAGAGTCGCACATGCCTGTCTACTCTTCACTTGCGACGCCCTCGATCAGATCGGAAACGGTTGTGGAGGGCACGTCTCTCCCTAATCAACCCTTCATTCGCTCTCACCCCTCTACAGTTGCAGGTGCTCCTACGCCAGCATGTTCATCTCCGTCAAAATCACAAGATCATCCGGCAAAGTCGTAAAGTCCTTTACCCTCATCGGCGCACATAATCTCGAAAAGATCGTGTTGTGGATATGGCGTGACCTCTTCATAACCGTCCTCGCCACTGGGACAAAACGCCAGAGAAGCGTCGTCCCTGACATGATGGACGATATCCGCATCCTTCTTGGCTGGCGTGCCCTAGAGCAACTCTTGCGCGGTGGTACCAAAGGTATGTCTCCCAATCCCATCTTTCCTTCATCTTTCTCACTTCATTATGAGGTTCCGGTCCAGACGAAGAAGAAGACGAAGAAGACGAGCTCGTCGCTCATGACCCTGACCATACCGGCGACTGTCCCAACATTATCGACGACGACGGCGACCAGAATTACATTTCCGACGACTTATCGACTATATGCGATGAGCTTTATCCGACAAGCTTCCATGCAGCTCATTGGTCATGGCGTATTGCCGACCAGCAACCACGACTTCGGGATCTCGTTCACTCCGCCCTCCTCAATATCTTCAAAGTCGCACCCTCATGTCCGCTGTACAATAGTATGATCGCTATTGCAGAGGATGAGGACGAGTTGGAGGAAGAACTACATCCGCTTTTGATGTCTGTGGCTGGCCACTCCTCCGACAATCTTTCCGCTACGTTACGTATCATGTCCCTGAATAACAGAGCAGACAGCGTCGACACACTCATCAAGGCACACAAGCATATCTTACGCCCACAAGATGCCGCATCATTGCAATTCGCGGTCCTCATCATGTCGAGCAACTTTTTCTGTCGCGCACACGCCATTTCAATCGTCGAAGAAGAGCTCTTGGATGTCACCAAGGTATTCCGCGCCGCCATTCGCTTCTGTTTTTGCAACATCGATTCCGAAATCAATAAAACAGAGCTAACGCAAATTCTGGCTCTACGCCGAGATTCGCTCAACCGTCGTACACGCGTGCAACGATGGGTCAAAGGCGTCTTGACACCGCAGGCTGATACCGCACATCCCATGGCCCTCGCTGCATTCATGATGGGTATACCATTTCCGCCTGGGGTCGAAGGTACTGACGAAGGTGACATGTTGGGTTACTTTGAAATGGATGGAGACGACTCAGAGGTGGAGGACTTGAGGGAAGAGTTCAGACCGAACATCAAGGCCCGGTTTCAGGGATGGGTGGATACCGCCTTCGCCATTAAAGGCGGACCTGCTCTGCTGGTAAAAGCATACGCTAAAGTCATTGCCGACATGCCATTTTTGAAAGCAAGCGATGTTGTAGAAGAGATGTCCACACGGTATGTCGCTGTCGTGCCATTGTCGGAGCGTGTTGTATGACGTGTCTGCTATCTAGGATATCTGACCGAGCGAGTAAACTACACGTTTCGGACGCGCTCGATGCATTTAGGGATTTTTGCGAAAAACAGAATTCGACCTTCGCAGCTGCGAGGCGTAAGGCGAACCGGACCACTGCGGCAACAGCGAGCACGAGTCGCACTGGCGCGTCCGGGTCGGGGTCAGGCTCGGGTTCGGTCGCCAAGCCGTTTGATCCGCAACCTGCGCCGTCCACGTCTGATCCCATCGAGGACGTCGATTGAGAGTGTTGCCATTGCTCATCGTTTTGTAGTACATTATGCTCATGTGGTTTTACATTATTACTTGCAATCCTACATAGTTCTTGGTGATTATAACGAGAGCCGGAGTCGCCAGGAACAAACACGAACAAACACGGGTCACACCTGCTTGTATTCCTGATTTGGGCATACGTTTGTCTCTGACGTCTGCACTCGAAAATCTGTTGTACCTCGGTCGCGGATAGATCCCAAGTCCACGCGAAAAATACAAGGATATTATGGAATCTTCAACCAAGTATTCATCGGAACAGCGACGCGTACACTCACGCTATGCGACCATTCACATCCGCTTTTGCCCAGCCTCATGTTGTTCGCGTGATCTAGATCGGCGACTTCTCGCTTAAAGCCCTCGTGCCCCCTCATTCAGTATTCCCTTCGTTCCTTTTATGACGTGTCTTGTATACTGAGTTCCCCTGCAACGACGCGTATATAACGATCGCGTCTTCCAGCCGTCTCCCAGCTGCTCAGCCTTTCTACACCGACCGTCGAGACCCGCTGCGGGTGGAACTCTTTATACCTTTAAACCCGCCCTTACTTCTGCCTATTCATTATCCTCAGATCAGGCTTTCACGCTTGCCCCACTTTCGTTCCACGCACACAAGATGAAGATGTTCCTCTTCCGCCCTTCCTTTGTTACCGCTGGAATGGTGCTCCAAGCATTCACCCTGCTGTGCATATTCCTATCCATGACCTCTGGCAAGTCACTCCCACGTTCACTCACTCACCTGTCCTGCTCATTGCTGACGTATTTGCGACGGTCTTTTATAGTTTCCGCTGTGCCACAGTATCGTCCGATCTATAAGATCGTCGCGTTGGACGATGTGCCCAAACCTTCTCGGTTCGTTGAGCCATTGGTTGCCCCGTCGTCCAGCCCGCCTGTCAACGGCGATCCAGCTGGCCCCGCCCCGACGAGCAGCGTCTCTGCTGCGGTCCCAACCGCCAAGCCGAGCAACGTATGTCTGATTCGTGTCCGTCGCTGTCAACGATGAAACGCTGACCACTCGCTTTTACTAGGCGTCGTCTGACCCGCTGGTGCTCGATCAAAGCAGTGGCGCGTCGCACCACCTGGGCGGCGTTCACGTTGCGCTCGTCGTCAGCGCCGCGGTCTCGGCCGTTTTTCTTGTGTTCTGAGCCGCCTTTTCTCCCTCTGTCTCGACTGGAACTGCTATAGACGTTCTTTCCGCTGGCTTGCCCTCTGACCTACGGAAAAGTTTATTTACGTGCTTCTTTATTCGCTGGTCTTGGACCACGCGAATCGATTCTGTCTTTTCAGCACCATGCTTTCCCCCTCTCGGACTCGTTCAGAAATCGAGACGTGACCACGCGTCGACTCGTGTATCCTTGTTTCCATACCTCTCTCTCCGGATTTCCATACTCTCTTGTATCCATTGCTTTTTGACGCTCATAGTACGCGGCCGCGACGCCGCTCGTTGTGTAGCCTATGTACTTGCATATCTAAAATTTGTATCGTACCCTACCTTTTTCGCTCCTTTCACTGTCGTATTACTTGAGCCAACCGTGTTGAATACATCAATCTAGATTTGTTGTCTGCCAGTGTGAGTTTTGATGTTCCGGCTTGGGAAGCCGGTACATATGACATGACAAGATGGCACTCGAGACAAACTAAAGAAAATTACAGTAAATAGCCGATGAATGATACGCTCTTTCAAGGCGTATCCCTAAAGCCCATCAAGTACTGCATGATCTGGAAAGCCGCCTGTGGAACGAATAGGCATCAGCCACGCGTACGACAGCAAGCACCTGCCCCTCCCCGACACTCACCACCGGTGCGAACTGCGGTACCATATGGCCGCTGAGATTGACCTCAAAGTAGGTCAATCCACGCTCCGAGTGCACGGTGCCGTATGCGCCGACGCCATCGACGATGAAGCTGTCATTGGCGATTGGGGTCTGGAACCCTTGCAGTCCATTCCCTGGAGAGCCATTCGTCAGAACTCAACCACAGCGTCATATCATTGACGTACACGTCATACTATCGTGATGCACGAGCGGGGTAGGAAAGTTTGATCATAAGTACCTTTGCTATGGACGGAAACCAAGTCATGGACTTTGGACTTACTTTTGTATCACGATGCGCGTTCTAAACGACGATGACCAAGCGGAAAAGAGAGAAAATGATCGGCAAAGACGTACCCTTCAGCAATCAATATGAAATCAGCCAACCCATGCACGATCACCGTCCGCACGTTTTTCTCAATAACACTTGGGAGAACCGTAAAGGCGGGCGGTAAACTCTGGTCTCCGTTCGGGAACACGTTGACGTTGGAGCACTCGACCCATTCGACGTCGAGGGGTGCATGAATCGCCTCCTTGACTTTGCGGTGGTTGAAATAAAGCGGTGATTGCTGTTGAGTGAAAGAACCTCTATATCATGATGTCACGTCAGTCTTTGTAGCTTTCGAGCGAGAAGACCGTACGGGAAGCCGAGGACGTCCCACAAAATCGGATACTGTTTTCTCGACGTCAGGTTGTGTCGATTAATGAGACCTCATTACTCGCCGTATCCCAAATGCGATAGATGTTGAATGCCGGATTGATTATCAATGCGGCATTGAAGATGTCTGTCCAGACATCGCATCCATCTGCAAATTCAGTAGAATCCCCTGGGAGAGGAAGGAGCCTCTTTGGTGGGTAAGTTACGTAGGTAGAGACATAGTCTGTGTAATTGCAGGTAGCAGCCGTCTGATCGAGGTAATCGAGATAGGTTTGGCTAGTGGACGAAGAGTGAGCTTGAGAGAATCAGGTGGGGGAGGAATTGGAGCCAAGATCTTACTTGAAGGAAAATAGGCCTTTGTATTTGTGCACAAAGTCCACTGCAGGGATCTCTTCTTGCACGACATGCCACGAAAGTGCCGCTGGTTAAGGTCAATCACATTCAACAAGGATGTTCCTGTAATCGACAAGCACGCACGATCACTAATCCAAATTCCCTGAAGAGAAAGATCCAACAGCGTCGGGTTCTCGTAGATATAGTTTGCAATGTCTGCAAAGGCAAGTAGTGAGTCTTGGTTAGGACCACTTCTACTCATGCAACCTACAAGGAACATAAGTGCCAGCATACTACAGAAACACGATACATAAGTTGCTCATCCCACGAAAAAGGAATTCCAAAGAACTCACACTTTCACCGGAAAGCCAGAGTTTCTTTCCCTTCAACTCGGAGAATACCTCGAGGAACTGTTGCATAAATCCAACGAGCTGCTCCGCAAGCTGGTCTTCGTTCTCGATATTCGGAGTGCCTTGTGAGAAACCCGTGCCGATGGGTTGCTCGACCCAGAGAACAGAGGAGAGGTTGGTCCAGCTGTATTCATTGACCGTAGGCCTTGCTTGGCCATAGGACCACGAAAGGGGCTAAATGACGTAATCAGAGAACCTGCAGTGGTTGGGACGAAACACTGACTCCATTCTCTTGGAGAAGACCTTCGAGCGAAGAACATCCAGGACCGCCGTTCGTCCTAAATAATTATCCAGTTCAAATTCGTTAATGGGGAAAATTGTATCATACCAGAAGATGATGTCATCGAGGCTTCCTTCGGGACCAGGTGGGAAGAACCAGAAGAAGAGCTTCGCATTAAAACATCAACATTTCCGCAAGCGCGGTCTCATAGGGAACATCCGAGAGTTCCACCGTACCTGACGTGTCTCATTTGAATTGTTGCTAATCGGTAACAGGCCAGCCCAACTGGGTCCAACATCGAAATCGACGAATGGAAGGGCACTTCCGTTGACCCAAAACTCTACCCGTATCGCAGATAACGTTTATCACATTTATGACCAATAACTACAGCCGCCGAACTCACCGGATGCCTTAGGATTCGTGAATGTGATGTTTTGCACTCCGCTCCGTTTCACGTTCGTCGGGGCCAAGACAGCAGGTCCAGGACCGCGCTGCCATCGCTTTGCAGCCTCTGCTTGACGCATCCTGGCCACGTCTTTGCGGATCATTTGCCCTCCCGCAGTACTAGCGACTGTGAGCAGCACCACGACAGCCATAGAGAATGCGACCATCTTGATGGCACTGGCACGCGTCACAATTGTTGGGTTATGTGGCAGAAGGTAAGAAACGGGAAACGTTCGAGGTAATGTAGTAGATATACCCATGCTCAAGGACGATAAGCCAGCGTGCGATTTTTAAAGGTGGCCAAGATTAAAGGATTCTCTACCCCGGCGCGTCCAATAATAATAGGGCGGCGGAAACCCACATGGGCCACATCGGAAATTGATTGCAACACGCGGTGCAATGTGACGAGTCAACGCTCAGGTTGTGAATATCATGTCAAGTGGAGTTCGCACCTCGGTAGAGCATGGCACAAGACATCATCATGGCGGTTATTTAAAGCAACACACATAGAGACAGGCAAAGTCTATCGCGGGCGTGATTTATTTGGTCCCACGCATCCCAAGTGCGTCCTATGACCACGACCGCGGATAATACAAGGAAGAAGGTCGAGTTGAGGGAACCGCGATGAAGCAGCAGGTCGGAGGGATTAAAGATAGCTTGGCGTACAGATCTATACGCTGGTTGAGTTTAGCCGCGAGGACAGCTTGCCTTAAAGGAAGGCCAGTCCTCACCGAACCAAACCTAATACTTTGAGCTCAACAGCTGGACGTTCTGGTCACACGAAAGAAAGCCTTCGTCAATCTCACCACAAACATTCCGAGTCGGTTGTATCATCACACTTATCTAATAGGACCACTGAACAGGTCGCACCGGAGGATCCAAAGGACGAGCTTGCTATCGGTCATGCACACCATAGGGCATGGCTGTAGCGGAAGCAACATCTCCCAAGCACGTTCACGAATTGTTGTACAGGAAATGGAAACGATATTTCTATTGCGCCAGTATCTCAGCTGCATACAAGAAGAGGAAGAGGAAGGCTGGCGGGACGTAGCACAACAAAACAAGTGACTCAGCGATAAAGCAAAGGCACCACACAAGCCCGAACGAAGTATTCATGAAATCTCCCGTCCTTGGTCAATTCTGGATGAAATGTCGTGAGTAGGTGATTTCCCTGCTGGACGGCCACTATTCTTCGTGGATCATCTTCACTCTCGAAGGATGTAACTGTTTCCGACTTCGGGGCTACTCCGAGAGGCAGGCGGGCGATGATACGTATTGGTGGCTGGTCGGGGGATAAATGTATTGCGGTGATGACCTGGATAATGTCTCGATGCGAATGATCATAACACAGAGAGGTTAGCAGTGACGTACGGGTGCACGGATAAAAATGCCGGTGAAAGTACTTTGCGGGTTTTGTAGTCCTTCAACAATCAACGGTGCTTCGAAGGAGTCCACCTAGATAAAGACGGCAAAATCAACCCCAAGCTGTGCCAATACACAAAAGCCTCACGAACCTGCGAGCCCCAGCCATTCCGTGCAACAGTGAGAGTCATTCCATTCAACAACTCCTGACCACCCTTTTTGGGGTTCTCTACAGTCTGTGCCAAGAGTATCGCACCGGCGCAGGTACCCCAAATCGGTTTTGTCTTGGTGAATTCCCTGATTGGCTGCAGAAGCCCCGCCAGCTCGGCGAGAAGGGCAATCGTAGTCGACTCTGAAAAACGTAAGAAACGAGCACCACCGCTCGGACGACATGAGACTTGCCTCCCCCTGGTATGATTAAGCCGTCGCATTTTGCAAGTTCGTCAGGGGTGCGCACTAAGAGCGGGAAAACCTTAAACGGTGATGATATTTTACGGAGAGCAGCCTCATGCTCCGCGAATGCTCCTTGAAGAGCTAATGATGACCTGTCAGCAGTTTCTCTTAGCAGATGAGGGGACGTTGCTTGCCAAGTATCCCAATGAGCACCTTCTCTTGCATAATGTCAGTTAATGGTCACAAGAACACTAACAATCGTGAAAAAAATCAGTAAGGTGAGATGAGTCCGAACATCAAGCTTTCATCCTGAACGTGAACGGGAATTCACGGGGCAAGAATCAATCGGAAGAAATTTGCCCCCAACTGACTCGACGTCAACATCGGGCCGACGGGAAGTACCGTGGGAATTTCATGAGATGACTAATTCACTGCTCCCGCTTTTTCATCTTTCACCTTTACCACCACATCCAACCGGGACCCCTCTTCATGTCTGAACTCGACGCTGACCTCTATGGCGGTAAGAATCAGATATTTAATCCTTTCGTCGGCGTATCTGACATGCCTGCTCCAGATCTCTACGGAAACGATGAAGCAGACTTTCCGTCTGCCGTCGAATCCCACGAAACCAAACCGGAAGAACTTAACACTGAGATGCTTTCAGAACGCCCAGCCCCCCCAGCTGCAAAGCTTCCCGAAGTTAAGCAAGAACCAAAAGCGTCTACCCCCGTCCCCCATCCCGAACATGTTAATTCTTATGACGACTACATTGCAACGTCAACACAACTAGGGCCCTCGGCGCACGATGCTCCACAACAGATTCCCACGTATCAGCAATCGTCGGATTATTCAGTAGATGTTGCACGCTCTAGTGTGCACCCTAATATGCCCGAGCGCAGTGTACGGCCCTCGGAAATGAAAGATGAAGGGTGAGTTGTTACAGTTCTCTCGCTGATCATACATGGCAGTTCTCGCTTTTGCTGCGCTCGTCGGTATTTGCTGGGTTGTCACCAAATAAAGTGTAGTCGGTCCATCGTCTCGCCTAGCTACTCGGAAGTCTGTCGACTAGGACTAGGCTAGCTCTAGCGTACAGTCTAGTCTAAACTAGGCTAAAAACAACCCTCAGAGACAGTAGCGTCCTCTCATTTTTCCTCTGTCATAACATCCTGTGCTTTACAGATAACTAATAGCAACTTTGCCTTTTCCATATTTCAATCCCCTACGCGCCTCCGTCCCTGTCAATGTGCACGTGTCGAACCCGAATTACTATCTATAGCAAGATGTTCATAGGCGGGCTCAACTGGGATACAACCGATGGTACTTATACCGTCATTAATTTCGTTGTACCGTTCAGTAGTACTAAAACGAGCATTTCTGTACCAGAGTCTCTCAGGAACTACTTTTCGCAGTTCGGTAAAGTAGATGCATGTACTATCATGCGCGACGCGGCTGGGCGGTCACGGTGTTTCGCCTTCTTGACGTTTGAAGATCCGGCGAGCGTTAACGCCGTGATGGTTCGGGAGCACTTCCTGGATGGCAAGATTGTACGTACATTGTTGTACTTACTGTGGATTACATTCGGCTCATGCCCATTCTTCCTGTCGCAAGATTGATCCCAAACGAGCGATACCAAGACAGGAGCATCAAAGGGCTACAAAGTTGTTTATCGGTGGTCTCGCGGGCAGCGTGACGTCTGAATCTATGCGCGAGTTTTTCTCTCAGTTTGGCAAGGTCATCGATTCGACGGTTATGCTTGACCGTGAGACGGGACGGAGCAAAGGTTTTGGCTTCGTTTCCTTCGAGGACACCAACGTCCAGCCTTTCCTTGGTTTTGGTAACTTACAGATTGATGGTAAACTGGTAAGTCTCAAGGTTCTGTCGAGCATGACACAGTTGTTTACTTTGCGACTCTCCAGATCGATGTCAAGTTGGCCCAACCGCGATTCCAACGAGACCATTTCCACGAGGACGGTGTGCCACAACAATACGGCGGCCCTGTGCGCGGGGGTGCTGGTGGGAACGGGGTGGTCACCGGAGGTGGTTTCAATGGGCAGACAGGCAATGGTGTTAATTTCCCCGCTGTTCAAGTCAACGCCGGTCCCATTACTGGAACCCCAGCGGGTAACACGCCGTTTGATCCACAAGCACTGGCACAACTGTATACAAGGATGTTCCAGATGGCTGGCGCGGGCGGTATGTTGGGCGGCATGGGCATGAACCCAATGATGGGGGGAATGAGCGGTGGAATGGGCACGGGTGGATACAGTGCCGGTGGTATGGGGGGCATGGGTAGGGGCATGGGCGGAGCAATGGGCAGTGGTAGCATGGGCGGCGGCGGTCCTGGGATGGGAGGTGGAATGGGTAGAGGAGGACAGGGGATGATGCAGGGCGGTACACCGACCGGCCCAAGTGGATTGGGCCCAAATGTTCCCCGTGGTCCTCGAGGTGCGCAGGGAGGCACAGGTGGGCCCGGCGGTCCCGGCGTGGGGCCACAGCGTGCTGGCCAACGTGGTCAGCACAGCTATCACCCTTACGCACGTTCGTGATCATCGTTCGTTCACGGACGCCGACCTTGCGCGCAGTCGGAAATTCAAAACTCATCTGGCACGGAGGCTGGTGCCAACTCTGGTCCCATGGTGTGCACTTATTGCTGTCCATGATCGTGATTTCGTTAACATTATAACGTATGGTGTCGTTCTTACGCATGTACAGTAGCCTTTAGTTTTGAAGCAGTAAACGGACAGTGATAATTTATGGCCCAGCTGTTGGTATTGCTATGTCATAACAAAGATTCGTTCGCCGTGTGGGCTCGTACGCGTGTGGCGGTGCCTTCATATTTCGGATTCAAAATCGGTTGATCGGTGACATGCACGAGCAATTCACACAGCCTTCCCGACAGACTACATACGCTACGTTCTTCACGCGACATTCATTCATACTGGTATCAGCCGAAGTCGCTCAAGATGCCTCCGCATGTTGATGTCGTCGTCGTCTTTCGGGCGGCCTCAAAACGCACGCCACTCTCCAAGGAGCAGACACGAAAAAATGCAGCAAGAACAGAACGGCAATACACAGCGCTTATAGATACACTTACTCGGGCCGGCCTCAAGGCAGTTGGGCGCCGAGGGGAGAATCAGGACCAGCTGCTCATCCTGGTTACCTGTCCGTCTGATCTGCTCGTTCGATTAGTTCATTGCGAACGGTAGGTCGTACCCTCACTCTGGGGAGGATGCCGTGCTAACTTTATGCCTGTTTCAATCACCCGTGTGTTTTTTTACCTTAGATATTCCGACTTCTTATATGGTCTTCCTATGTCAAAACTACCTTCTGCGGAGGCAGACCTCGACTCAGGTCCACTTTCGTCTGCGGACCGCGTACGCCTCGTACACGCCTATATTACATCCACTCCACACGAGGGTGGTCTGGGTATCATACCAGACTGCAGAGAATGGGACCACGTCCAATCCGTCATGGCGCTCCATAATCACGAGTTTAACGACCAGTGGATACGGTTGTGGACTCGACATCGGATAGCTTCGGTGGAACTCGAGAAAGTGCGAGATCAAGTATGTGCCCTTCCCTCTTTTTTTCCCACAGTGAATCTGAACGAGGACCTAGTTTGGCGATTCGATTGCCCTCTATTTCTTCTTCCTGACCGCATATACACGCGCCCTCATTTTCCCGTCAGTATTCGGGGTCCTTTTTTACTTCTTTGGCACACCGTATTCCATGATCTATTCAACACTCTTATCCATATGGTCCATTGTATTTGTCGAATGGTGGCGTCTTCAAGAACGCATTCTTTCCGTTCGATGGTGCACTCGCGGGTCCTTTCGTGTGGAGAAACGAAGGGCAGACTTCATCACTGGTTTTCCTTGGTGGAGGAAAGAAGCAAGAAAGATGGCAAGCATACCTGTCATATTGCTGTTTGCCAGCGTCCTTTCCGTTGTTTTGACAGGCATCTTTATTCTGGAGGCGTTTGTAACTCAGCTATACAAGGGTCCTGGGCATCGCATTGTAGTAAGTCGTCTCAGAATGGCCTGTGTCTATTCTAACCCGCATGTTCTCAAAGGCTTTCAGTCCGACTCTTGTCTTCTCAGCGTTGGTGCCACAACTGCTTGAAGTGTACAAGACTAGCGCAAAGTGGTATACGGACTGCGAGAATCATGCACACCAATCTAGCCACGCAAAGTCCTTCAGCATCAAAGTTTTTACTCTGTCAGCCATAAACGCTTATCTCGGTCTCGCGCTATCCGCTTTCGTCTACGTCCCATTCGGAGAGAGGGTGATGTCCCTCCTTCAGCACTCCCTTTTCTCTGGTTCCCAGATAACGGCTACGATTCTCGGAAAGCTAAATATAAATATAAACGACACCTTGAGGTTTAACTTGGGAGCCAGGGGGGTAATCACGCAGGTGGACGCAGGGAGCATGACCGCGCAAAGTTTATTCGAGGCGGACACCATCCGTGCACGACTCAAGCTCAATCCCGCGAGATTACAAGAGCAAGTGTTTGCGTTCTCGGTCACCAATCAAGTAATAGATAACCTCCAAGAAATCGGTTTACCATATGTTATGCGAGCCATCGGATCCTTCCGCGCAGGCAAGGGGTTTAGGAACGGGAGCGGAAAAGGAATCGGGAAGAAGAAACGTGTCACTTTTGATGATGAACCGGCCGGGCAAACTCACGACGATGCGCGGACGCGAGAAGAGCGAGAATTCTTGGAGACCGTGCGCAGCGAAGTATCCCTTCCCGAGTATGACACCTTCGACGACTATAGCGAGATGGTGACCCAATTCGGGTACGTCGCGCTATGGTCCACCATATGGCCCCTGGCACCCCTCATGTCCCTTATAAACAACCACATCGAAGCTCGCTCGGACGCGTTCAAGATCGCGGTGCACGTGAGACGACCGATCCCAGTGCGCACCGATACGATTGGTCCATGGCTCGAGTCTCTCTCGTTCTTGGCGTGGCTCTCGGCACTCACGAACTCCGCGCTTGTGTATATGTTCCGGACGCCATTCAATGGTTTGGCTACCGAGCATGAAAGCTTCCATGAAGACCACGTGCATGCAGCGACAAAGGACTTGCTCATCTCGGCGTTCCTGGTTGCACTTCTTGCTTCGCACGTGTACTTCGTGCTCCGCGCAGTCGTGAGACGCACGCTTGAGCTTGCGATATGGCGGGATAGCAAAGAGATGAAGGAGGCAGAACGGGTGGAGCGACAGATCAAGGAGAAATACCTCGCCCAATGTCCCACGACCCCGCTGCAGAGCCCGCTCGATCCGCAACAGCCGGTCGGTATGGAAGACCAGGATGACTGGGCATCCTTTTGGGCTACCGACGAGGGGTTGGAGGAAATTCGGAAATCAGATAAGGATACGTGAGGTCATCCACCTTGCCCGTATGTACGGTTAGTCCATTCTCTCGCTTTGAAGCCGAGCGCAGGTTTTATTAACTGCTCGAGTAATCGCTTTTTCTGTTCTCTTTCTCTGATCCTTACTCGCTACGCTGTCAGAATCCATGAAAAAGCCTCGCGTTGCCTTCATCTTTTTTGCTCTCGCTGTATATTTGTACCCAGTATCTCTTGTACCTATCCTACATGACCTACATAGAACATGACAACGCTGTTGTACACGATTTCCAAGCAACAAAACAGTTGGTATTACGTAGCAGATTGATTATGTCGTCAGACACCTGGGTTGGGCTTGTTTTTATAATCCACGGTGGCGCACCTCTCCCAAGGCAAGACCTCGCCGCGATCTGTCACCCCCTGGACATGGAACCTTATCCCAGCCCATTCGTCACAGCCAGCAGGCAAACACGCAGGCTCCACGTAAAACCTGTTCGCACGCCCATCTAGGCCCGTCGTGCCAATAAACACCAAACTGGCAGTGTCTGCGTGTGCAGAGCCTAGCGGCGCGACATAGACGTTAAAGTAGACCAATGTGGGGAAGCGGTAGGCAGGCGTGTCTTTCAGAAGCCACGCCGGGGTGGTAGACTCTTTGTCCTGATCGTGGTCATCGATGGGGCTGAACGTTGAGACGGTATCCCACGAGAGCACGCCCTCGGAAATCTTGGTTGGAGTAAACTTGGCCCCGGTGATGGAAGTTGTACCGACTGACACAGACAGGGGAGGCGGAGTTGGATATACGGCGAGCTGGCCTAAAGAGAGCGAAAACGTAACTTTGGCTAAAGGATCCTTAAGTTTGATACAAAGGAGAAAGCCTATGGCGACCGATACCGTGCTCCTGGACGAAGTAGAAGCGAAGTTGATGGATTGCTGTGTCCACCCGTGTGGCAGACTGGACAGATTGGCTTGGCCGAGGGTGAATGCCGCGCCACCATGCTCTCCCTTTGAAAGAGGCTTGACGTAAATGTGCGAATCGAAGTCAACGTCATTATCCGCTGTAGTTTTGTAGACGACGCGTGCTTCAAAGGACTCTCGGCTCGTCACGTCGAGGGATTGAACGGGCAGCCAGATGGTTTTGACGGTGCCTTGTGACTTGCTTCCCGTGTACGTAAGGGTCAACTTAAGACAGTTCCCCCCATTGTAGCCATCTCCCATGTCGAAGGAAGTCGACGCAGTAGGTGTAATCTCTTCCTCTTCCTCTTCCTCATCGCCTCGCCAAGAAGGATTGGGCCATGGCCAAACAAGATTTCCGATCGAGCTTTGCTTATCGATATCTGTCCACCCCTTCGTCGCATCCAGG